>ML739051.1:0-161028 GCA_009193565.1 Aspergillus coremiiformis | reverse complement strand
ATTATTTGAATTATTTGAATTATTTGAATTATTTATTATATTGGCAGAATATCTTAAGGCGGTCAGTACTTTACCTGATTTTGATGGGGTACGAACCGGCAGAATACCCGCAGGCGGTCAGGGATTTCTACCACTGTAGAACGTAGAACGGCAGGCGTAAATATCAGTATATGTGCAAAAACGTAGTTGTCATATAATAATAGTAGATAGATAAGCTTACCGGGTGTCTATCGTACAAGTCGTAATTATGCTTCTAACGTGGATCTTAATGGTAGTCAAAGCAAGCCTGGGTACTATTGTTTAGAGTACAAGGTCATTACATTATCTCTCCTAACGTGTCTAATCATTCTCTTATTTCCCTTCCACTTAGGTATTTGTACTTGAGCGAGGAATGATTGGATGTAGCATGGTAAGGTTGCCGTTCAGAGGAATCGGGTTTGCAGGAGGAACAGCGGGCATAGCATTCTCGACCTCCGGAGGGAAAATTGGGTGCAATGGGTAGATAGGAGCGAGAGACTTATCACCGTCAAAGAGCAAGAGGTTTTGAATGGGTTGTTCTCTGGCGCTCAACACGTTGATCACGTCCTGGGCTAATTTACCTCCGACAACGGCGGCAACGGGGCTCAGTTCGCTTCCGAGATTTTGTAAAAAGGTGCGTAGGAACTCCGAGTCAAGGGTGCTGATCTCAAGTTTCAATTCTTGGTGGCCATCACGGGCGAGTTTGGTGAAGAGCTCCAGGTCTTTGCGAGAGAATGTTGGCATACAACCCCCTGATAGCTTTTGGAACTCCCACAGCGCTCGAAGACAAGTAAGGAGGGGTGTGACCTGTCGCCGTTTTCGTGGTAGACGAGTGAAATCTTCCGGAAGGGGGGAGGTATTCGCCAGAATCAGAGGTGAATATACCTCCCGCTTGGTGACCATCTCGATAACTTTCTCGTTCTCCTTCTTCGTCGTGATATTAACTATGCTTCGTGTCGGGGTTTCTTGGGTGGTTGGAGGAATGTTCGATTTGGAGCGCTCGATAACAAAATCATGTGAAATCAGATCGGCAAATATGAACCCGTAAAACCCGTGCAGGCCTGCTGCGTAGAATGGACGGCTTGCGATACGGCATGCTGCGTTGATAGTGGTGTATATGGCGAAGTTCAACTCTGTCGTAATGACAACATCAAATTGTGCAAAGAAGTCAGGTTGCTTCGTGTGGATGTCGTCTGTATCAATACGAAGCTGAACTCTCGGGTTCATCGCATGAATGGAGGGCGCTGCCGCTTGCGCACGCTTGATCTGGGTTAGTATGCCCTCAGCAACCGTCGGTCTGATGAAGCGTAACCTACGTTTTGGCCTATATGTTCTTCAGTGACAAAGAATTGGGCGCCCAGATCTTCTTCCTTAACAGTTTCGTGGTCAACGATTGTCAGTGTGCCGATACCCGCTAGAACGAGGTTCTTGGCGACTTCATTTGCCAATGCCTTAAAGGTGATTAGAAGTATATTAGCCGATCGTAGCCTAGGTGAAACGTAAGAATCCTGCCGGCCCCAAAGGATGCACACCATAAAGGGTTGTCAGCTTACTTTTCCTGGGCCTTGACACCCCAGAGACGGATCTGACGATCATACAAGGCGATCTCGTCTGCTCAATCAAGAGCCCGCATGTCAGTTTCATTCTATACTCCATATGGTACAGTTCATGAAGGATGCAAAGTAATATGTACCTGCACTGATAGACTGAGCTGTATTGTCCTGTAACTCCATGATGTCGGACGGATGTGTCCAAGTAGAGTCGCGACGCGGCTCAACTTTTCAATTGATGGCTATTTAGTCAGTATGCGTAGGTCACGGATACAATGTTAGAGAAGCGCTCAAGAGGTATGAAAGTTAAAAGAGTACTGGTGAGGACCAGGCGCTGTCTGCTGGTGAAGGAGGAACGCGAGAAGGAAGACTAGAAAAGCTTGACTGATTGAGCTGTTAATATTGAGGTACTTCACTCAAATTTCAGTGAAGAAGGAAGTGTGAAGTTGAGAATGAGAAAGTACTAGTAAATGAATGGAGTCTGAATATTTAATTTATGTAATTACCCCAGTATCACGTGTGACGCTACTGCTGATAACCCACAACTTTATCGCTTTGAAACTTGGCCTTCAATCATCATAAAATCATCTTCATCTTCTTCACTGACCACCACCCTCCAGACTTTCCCTTTTCTTTGACTGTGGTCAATTCGGGGGTTTTATCTGTACTCCTTGTGAGTCACCTATTTCTCTCTCTCTCTCTCTCTCTCCCACTTTCTCTTCAGTTGGTCCCTTATCATTCAATCCTCCTCCTTCCCCCCTCCCCGTATAGTTCCATCTTCCCACCGCGGATCCTTTTCAAATACAGCATGGTATGTTAAGACCGAGCTGTTATAATCTTATCCTATCACCAATCTAAAGTTTCATTTCTTTCGTACAAGGAGAATATTCCCTACCTCTTATTCGGTGTATATTGACTTAACTATAACCGTAGTCGGGAAACTACGACTATCCCCCTGTCTCGCTTCGTGTACCTCGTGGAAACCGTGCCGGTGATCGACCACATCGACTTCCCTCAAATAATTTACAACATTTACGGGACTTGTTAAATTCAGAACGCAACCGCAGCACCTCCACCCGTGCGTTAGAAACGCTCAACCAAGAGATAGAAGAGTACCGCTCCGGTCGCGTGCAGGATTGGTCAAGTTTCGAACAGACTACACCACCAGTTGATAGACAGACACAGCACCATATCCGTCGCCCAGGCATGCAGAGATTGCAGGCTCTAAACGTCACTGTAACGGACCCTGATACCAGCACTCCTGAGTCTCCTAGATCTTCTAGTGGATACTCTAACCGTCGCGCTACCGGGAGAGGTGATAGGGCAAACCGAGAAGGACGGAATCGAACTACTGGTTCCCATCGGCTCAGAGAGGAATCTGCATCCAATCTCGAAACATCTATCGATGTGTCTCAGGAAATGGATGGGGAGCGATGCAGGGTCAAACGCAGGAAACTCGAATCTGATGACAACAGGGAGGGCTTGCAAAGTTTTCGGTACGGTCAATACGGCCAGGTTGTGTCTGGAGCGCTCAAGATGGAACTAGCTAGCTGTGATGGGGGAACTTATGAAACCGACGGCGAAAGTTCATGGCCAGAGAACGTCCTCCGCAACGACTCGTCTGTTTACTGTACAAAATCAGAGCGGTGCAATCTGATCCTAAAGCATCGTGGAGAGACACCGTTCTGCTTAAAGAAGATTGTGATCAAGGCTCCAAAGTCTGGCTACGATGCTCCGTATGTTTTATCTGAGCAGCATGGCTAATCACCATTTGTTAATAACCACTCACCAGGATACAAGAAGGGATGGTTTTCGTCTCTATGACTTCCGACGAACTTCTGGCCCGCACAGCTCAGTACCAAATCCAGTATACGTCTTCTCGACGAGGTCGACGGAATCGCCGGGCTAGAATGCAGCCTTCGCAAGAATATCTAAATGCGAACCGACATCCTCTACAGTCTCTTATTGCCCGGGACTCTCATTCGGAGTCGGATACCGATATCAGCGACCCCACAAGGCTCAATTTAGGCACCATTCCTGACCCTATGTCGGAATTCCGGGTTACAACTGAGTACGATGAATGTTCTGAGAACAACGACCATGGTGACCAGGAGTTTGGGGACGACGTACCCCCCCTTACCGACGTTGAAAGGCTACAAATGGAACAAATGGAAGACGATTTCCTTTGCTCAGACAGCGACGAGAGTGAGAGCAATGATGACACGTCCGAATTGAACACGTACAACCGTCGACGCCGTGAGCTACTGAGACGTGTGACGTCTATGCGTCGCCGATACGTCATAGAACGAAATGGGCAGCCAAGACGGCGCCCAGTTCCCAGTATCATACAACCTATGCCGCAATCCGAACCCACGGGTTTACACACTGGATCTGATGCTCAGAATACAGGTCAGGAGCTGCTAAAACCACACGCCCGTTTCTTCATTGAACGAACTAAAAGCATGGTCAGCATCAAATTTGATCCACCTCCGTATGGCTCCTACCCTTTCCAACACAGTTAGCCCTGTAAATTTGGAGCTGACGAATATCCATAGTTCCGGGCGATACATTCTGATCAAGCTATGGAGTCCCCATAATGGAGGTAACATTGACATACAAAGCATCATAGTTCACGGTTACGCTGGGCCAAGGTTTTTCCCCGCTGGAGGTTTCAGGTAACGAAATCTCGGGGAAGGCATACATACTGTCAAGGTGTTTTTTTTTTTTGCGCTGCTATGGACTTTGAATGGCAACGTGCGATGGCAAATACCCTCGGTCTACGGAGTAACTTTCCTCGTCACAATGATGCTTCTTTGTTCGAATATGTGTTGGACCCGCCACCAGGATTACGTCCACATTGTCGATACTTGTAGATTTATTCACGCCGTGAACGGTCGGAGTGTAATATGATACTTAGCAAGCAAAGATCATTTGTTTGTCTATGAAATAGTAAAAGAAGTAAATTCAAACAGGCTATTGATCACTTGAAGACATAAATCATCAACACTGCTTCCTGGAATAGTATTGGATGGGCAGTCCAACCTGGTTATTAAGGCTCACGACAATCATGTCTCGTAATCGAGGAATGCTGTAAGCACGTGTGCTCAGCCGAAAAGGGAACGGATCTTGTCAACCTCCCATTGGCTCCACACAAGAAGCAGTCTGCCTGGTAAGGACGATAGCCCAGGGCAATTAAAAGAGAGTATAGAAAAAGGAAGCGCCGTGGAGGTGAACCAGGACGGTGAGAAACTGTAGATCATCGGCAAACAGGTTGACCAAAACTTATGTACAACAGGTCGGTCTCTCACAGGGAGAATAAAACATCAAAAAACAATAAGCGACTCAGAGCGGGATCAACCACGCTATTAAATGTGTATGATTGTCAACCTGGAAAGACCGCGGTGCGGCAGGCTGATGTATCTCGATCGATGCTCATTTCTCGTCTCTCGTGCGAAGATCGTCGAACGCCGAAACTTCCATGTACATGAAGGTAAATAATCACCAACCAAAAACAATACTCCTGAAAAGAGGATCCAACTCCATCCATAAACAAATGAAAACTTGGGTGTTTCTTTTTTTTTTTCCAAAATAGCGAAGGCGAGATCAAGTGAATATGCATGGTCGATTATATGACGACAACATCACCTTCAGCGTCTGCTGGATCAGAGGCCATCATATCACCGTACTTACCCACAGTCATTAGCATCGAATCATCCTCCAGGTCGATCGCGCTGTCATCATTATTTGAAGCATGGAAATTGGCGATATTTTCGGGAATGTCCACGGGTTTGTCATTGGGAACGTTATTACGTTGCGGTTCTGCTTCCACCTGTGAGCGGTCCAAAGAGGGTCGAGACGGGGGCACGCCCTCTACCGTGACAGATGAAGTTGGTAATCTATCCCTTGGCTCAGGAACGGCTTGTGTGTCGGAAGCGATGAATGACTCATTCTTTGCAGAGTCTGGATAGTTAGGCTGTTTCATGAGAAAGCTATTGGGCCCTTGTGGATCTGTTCTTGAAGTTGCGGCTTGCAATGTGCTCGGTGTATGGCGCATGAAACCACCCTTTTCCGCTTGCCAGAGCATCATCTCATGAAAAAAAACCTTTGTCATCCACCACGCACTGAAGCTCTGAGCACCCCCCAGTGTTAACCGGCGAAGGATACAATCCCATATCGCATCAACTTTCTCTATGACACATTGCGTACGATGATTGGGGAACGCTAACGGTAAGTTGAGAATGAATGATATCCATTTGTCCAGGAAGTTATAGTCATCACCAGTAGATGGATGCACCGGAAACTTATGCGCCTGAATATTTTCTTCCGAGTCAGGCTTTGTGTAGAATGGATGGGCAGCGGCAGGGTTCATGTCAGTGATGGGAGTGAGAAGCGCTCGAATATCATGCTTAAGAATTTGTTCGGTGGCTCGTTCCGCGCAGCTCGGAATATTTGCCTTAGAGATCATCTCTTTCGGATCTACCAATGTCTTGAAGTCGAACCACATCTGGTTTCTGTTATCAGGATGGCATAACCACGCTGCAGCTGCATTGGCAGATTGATTCACATCGAGCATGTGTCTAAGCAGGTTGCAGAATATGTGCGCCGGTATTAACCTGGCCAGTGAGACATGTACAGGCTGAGTTTTGAATGTATCTGCAATATGGCCGGTAAGTCTTTGCGAGATTGAGCTAAAGGTGTCTAGGACGAGCTTCGGAACAACCTGAGTTGTGAGTGGTGCCACGAATGCAATCATTTTCTGGTACATGAGCCAATCGCATTCCTTAATCCACGGTGCGAGGTTGGGGTGTGTCAGGAGCTTCTGCACCGGCACAGTAAGTGTCCCATGGAAAGCAGAGAAGTAATGCCGTAAATTCCGCTCTTTGCAGTATCGAAAGCTGTCTATAACAGAAATGCAATGTGACCGATAAAGGGCGGCTAGAGCAGCAGCAACCTTGGAATCTGTATTGGCAGGAACATAATCATTTATGTCAGGAAGCTGGAGTGTATCGTTATCAATGGATGGGTCTTCAGTAGACGGCAGCTGAAGCATCGGGTGGATCATCTTTCCTGAATGGCTTGCCACATTTTCAAGAGTAACGGCGGGCTCCCCACTAGACCGAGACGAAGTCTGACAACTGCAGTCTGAACTCGAAAGTCTCCCCGAGGACCTCTGAGTGAACGACGTGGTAGGTGAAGGGAACACAGCAGTGTCCGCAGGTGGTTGTGGTGCGATACTAACACTAATTTGTATGAGTTTGGAGCACATTAACTTGCCTGTTCCTTCATCGACTCACCTCTTCTGCATCACTTCATCCACCTTATGCTCTGTGGTCGCAGTTAATACGGTGGTATTGGCTGGGATTTGAGGGTTCAGCGGTGGTGGCTTTTGCTGTTTCTCCTCAATGACCGTTAAATCGACATAGTGATATTTGGACTCTCCCCGGACTCCGAGACGTCTGGTCTGTACATTGGGGAAAATTATTCGAACAAGCTTGCCGAAAGAAGCAGGATTCAAAACGGACACACGTTCGGTTCCACACTTTTCTGCGTAACAGCAGTAGACACGATCACGGCGAACAGAACCGCTGCTTTTTCTACAATTTTCCTTCAACCTAAAAGTGAATGAGAGACATGTCGTAATTGGTACATCGGAAGGATATTTAGATGCTCACCATATCATAGCAAAGACTTGCTTAACCTTTTCGGCCTTGCCACCAGCCCCTTCATGTTTGAGGACTTCCACTGCCATCTGCTTTAAAGAGTATGCTTCATACTGCCGTAACAGCTTTCGCAGCTCATTGTCATTGGCAAGAGAAGAGCTCGAGCCCTTTTTCTTTTTAGCGCCAGCCTCGGAGTTCTCGTTCTCATCTAGAACGTGTTCTGGTACGTGATTCTCGATGCCGCTATCATACATCGCTTGGTACTGCGGCATCGGCACGGAAGGCAAACCAGGGAGGCCTGAAGGTATGGAATGGTGGGCGAGATGATGGCTGTGCATTGCATGATTTGAGAACTCTTCCGCTCTCGGCAAGACGGGATGGTGACCGTCGTGGAGAGTCGGGTCCAGGGAGGAGCCGCTCACAGAATGCGACAGTTGTTGACCAAACCGCATAATGATCTCCTCGGGGTTGCCACCAAAGACATTGTGGCCAGCATTCGGTTGAGCAGGAAGAAATTGCGGGAATCCATCGGTAATCTGCTGGTCCTGGGTCTGTTGGGTGGTGTTTGAATGGATACTGGCCGTAGAGCCTCTAGACCTTGGGCGGCGACCATTTCTCGATATTACGGTTTCCGAGCGCGATCTCATGAGATCCGCTGTCCCAGGACGACTATGTGGTGCTACTAGTTGCGTTGTTTGAGATGCAGCACTCGAGGCTTGCGAAGCGGCTCGGCCTGTTGACCCTGCAAGTTAGCCTAACACCGGAGGATATTTACATAGAAGCCAAGGGATATTGAAAAGTCCAATGACAGCAAGGCAAGTTTTTGCAGGATGGGGATGCTTCCTCTTACCCATTTCAGGAGGCATCTTTTTTTGGATCTGCTCCAACACACTAGGATGTTTTGCTTCCTCACTGTTGGGTGGGAGACGGTCGGTAACCACGGGCAATAGCGTCTGTTTTGATCCCTTCCAGCCACCGTCAAAACCACACGTTTTTCACACCGCAGGGGAACTCGTGACAATATAACCCAATCAAACTGAAGCCGGAGGGGTCGGATCCTTTAGGGCATGAATAGATAGGGTCGTCCAGCAGCAGACTCGCTATGGAAAGCGCATAGCAGCCGCGTTTCAAGGTCGAAGAATCGTGAGCTCGAAGGAGGATAAACAGAGATCGGCGTTCCTCAAGCAACGACACTTTTGCTTGTTTGCGGGTGGTGTCACGTGCATGGGATTATCTAAGGCGCATTCCAAGTGGTATTGGTATTTCCGATAATAAACAAACCATGAGCGGGTAAATGTTCACGTAACCGATTTTACATGGTACTGTACATACATCCATCCATCCATACATACAAACATACAGTATGTATGTGTTACTTGCAGTTCCAGTCTTTATTTACTATACGGAGTACAAGTAAAATACAAATGAATATATATGGGCATCGAATGGAATTAATTGCATAAAGAAAAGCAAGGGAGAGGTGAAGAGGTGATATCAAGAGAAAACATTTACAAGAGGAAACTAATTACTCCCTAGCATCTCCAAACAAAGGAGAAAAAGAAAAACAGGCAAAGTGCAGTGGTGGCCAAAGAAAAAGATCCTCTAACAGATTTAAAATATAGTTTTCAGCCATGACGCTCCGAATGATGAGCGCATCTTATGCTGGGGTTCAATCACACACCCACTCGCTCATATCCCACACTCATGTAATTAGACCAGGTCCCTCTTCACGAACTCGTTGAGCAGGGTCTTGCCAAGGGCAGCGGGGCTTCTCTCAACAATGACACCAGCAGCTTCAAGAGCGGAGATCTTTGAGTCAGCACCGCCCTTGCCGCCGCTCACGATGGCACCAGCGTGACCCATACGACGGCCTGGGGGAGCGCTGATGCCAGCAATGAATCCAACTGCGGGCTTGTTGTACTTGTTGTTGGCTTTGAAGAACTCGGCGGCGTCCTCCTCGGCGCTACCACCGATCTCACCGATCATGATGATACCATCGGTCTCCTCGTCCTCAAGGAAGATTTTCAGGCAGTCAATGAAGTTGGTGCCGGAGAAGGGATCACCGCCGATACCGACAACGAGAGACTGACCAAGCCCAGCCTGGGTAGTCTGGTTGACGGCCTCATAAGTCAGGGTGCCCGAGCGAGACACAATACCGACGCGGCCACGCTTGTGGATGAATCCAGGCATAATGCCAATCTTGCATTGGCCCTACACACCAAAATACAGTAAACGTCTGCCACACAAGGTATTCGCAGGCTGGGAGATTGAAACTTACGGGCGCAATAATACCGGGGCAGTTGGGTCCGACCAGACGGGTCTTGTTCTGTGTCTTGAGGATGTCGGTGATACGAACCATGTCTAGGAACGTCCCTGTCAGTCTTTGCTCTACGCCAAATAGTTGACGCGGAACAGGAGAACATACCGTGCTGGGGAATACCCTCGGTGATACTACAAAACCCTATATATCAGCGACTTGTAACCTTGCCCTGGCCACAGATCATCTTACCAAACAGCCAAGGGAACCTCTGCCTCAATTGCCTCCTCAATACCTTTAGCAGCAAGGGGGGGACTTATATCAATTAGCCATTTATTCACGAAGCTTGAGGCAGAACGGTGTAGTCATACGGGACGAAAATGGCAGAGGCAGTAGCTCCAGTCTCCTTCACGGCATCGCGCACATTTGCGAAGACGGGTCTGTCGAGGTGTGTTGAGCCGGCCTTCTTGGGGTTGGTACCACCGACAACCTTAGTACCTAAGTAATGTAAGCTGCCTTGTTCATATCATCTGGATAATCAATCCGCCAGGCTATAAGGGAGGAAGAAGGAGAGGGGAAATACCGTAAGCAATGGCTTGCTCAGCGTGGAAACTGCGGGATGATAAAATGCAACGTCAGCATCATGTTATGAAACCGCACCCAGTCGGAAGAGTACATACGTTCCCTGCTTGCCGGTGAAACCCTGGAAGATAACCTTCGTGTCCGCATTTATGCGAAGGTTGTTAATAGTCTCAGCGTAGGCCGGGGCATTGGCATATCCCCGTCGCTGCACAGCGGCAGCATTCCGAAGGGCAGAGGCAGTGTTACGGCGGAAGGCCTGCATGACAGCAGTAGATAATGGGGGAGGGGAAATAAAGAAAGAAAGGAGAGGAGATTTCACCAAAAGAGGTGTGGAAGGTTGACGTGGAAGAGAAGGAAAATGATTGATTTGATATTTGATTTAGATATCGCAGGAAACGGGATTTGGACTTTCGGGACAAAGCTTTAAGCGGGATCCGATTTGTTGCGGGCGGTCGGTTTGTCGGTTTGTCGGTTTGGTTTTGTTCTATCAAATTAAATACAAAAACGGCCCCTCCAAATTTATCACTTGAACTGGTCGCCACTTGTGGTATTTAACATTTCGTGTGCAGTTGCCCATTTTCTATATTGAATGTTATCTAATTTAATTTCTTCTTCTTCTCTTTTCTTGTCCTCATTCATTGTCTGATACTAGTCTTATCTCACTGAAACAGGTCTAATTCTATTTCTTGCTATCTTCGTGGTGAGAAATCAATCCTTCCTTCAAAAATGGCGACGGCCACAATGACTATGCGACCACCATCCAAATCCACGGCGAACGCAAAACTTCCCCCAGAGAATGAACGATACATGCGAGCTTGCTCCGATATTGCCAATGTTCTTATTCGAGAATACGAATCCCAGACAGATCCCACGAAACCAAAGAAAGATCTTAATCTGAACAGACTACGCAACCAAGTTGCGAAAAAGCATTGCTTGACCAATCTTCCACCTTTGACGGCCATTATCGCTGCGGTCCCAGAGCACTATAAGAAGTATATCCTTCCCAAATTGATTGCGAAACCGATTAGTATGCCTTCAATCCCACAACTACTGCGAGACAATGTCTAATTGTCATTGTAGGAACATCTTCCGGTATCGCCGTTGTAGCTGTGATGAGCAAACCCCACCGTTGTCCCCATATCGCATATACTGGTAATATTTGTGTCTACTGCCCTGGTGGCCCCGATTCCGACTTCGAGTATTCAACACAGTCCTATACTGGATATGAACCTACGTCGATGCGTGCGATCCGAGCCCGTTATGACCCATTTGAACAAGCCAGAGGACGAGTGGACCAGATCAAGGCCCTCGGTCACAGTGTCGACAAAGTTGAATACATCGTTATGGGTGGAACCTTCATGTCGCTGCCAGAGGATTATCGTGATTCATTCATCGCCCAGCTCCACAACGCTTTGAGTGGATACCAGACAGACAACATCGACGAAGCCGTTCAGGCCGGTGAAATGAGCAACGTGAAGTGTGTTGGTATCACAATTGAGACTCGGCCCGACTACTGCTTGGATACACATCTTAGCAGTATGCTCCGGTATGGATGTACACGTCTGGAGATTGGCGTTCAGAGTTTGTACGAAGACGTTGCTAGGGACACGAATCGGGGTCATACCGTTGCTGCAGTCGCGGAAACATTCAAGCTTGCGAAAGATGCCGGTTTCAAGGTGGTCAGCCACATGATGCCCGACTTGCCGAACGTTGGGATGGAGCGCGATCTGTTTCAGTTCCAGGAATACTTCGAGAACCCAGCTTTTCGAACCGATGGTCTTAAGATATACCCCACTTTAGTCATTCGCGGTACTGGCCTCTATGAACTGTGGAGAACGGGTCGCTATAAGAACTACACTCCCAACGCCCTGGTTGACCTCGTGGCTCGTATTCTTGCCCTAGTCCCTCCTTGGACCCGTATCTACCGTGTCCAACGAGATATCCCGATGCCACTGGTTACTTCAGGCGTGGAAAACGGCAATCTGCGTGAACTTGCCCTGGCCAGAATGAAGGACTTTGGTACCACATGTCGTGATGTCCGTACGCGTGAAGTTGGCATTAACGAAGTCAAGAACAAGATTCGTCCATCCCAGGTCGAACTTATTCGACGCGATTACACAGCAAATGGCGGATGGGAGACCTTCCTTGCCTATGAAGACCCCAAGCAAGACATTCTAATTGGCTTGTTGCGGTTGCGAAAATGTAGCCCTACACATACCTTCCGCCCTGAATTCACTGGGCAACAAACCAGTATTGTTCGTGAGCTTCACGTGTACGGATCTGCCGTGCCACTGCATGGACGTGATCCGCGCAAATTCCAGCACCGCGGTTTTGGAACCCTGTTGATGGAGGAAGCAGAACGCATCGCTCGAGAGGAACACGGTAGCCAGAAGATCAGCGTCATTTCAGGCGTCGGAGTGCGCAGTTATTATGCGCGCCTAGGGTATACGTTGGACGGCCCTTACATGTCCAAAATGCTTGACCCTATTGAGGATGAAGAATTATAATGGTTGTGCCCCATATAACATATGCTGATATGATTATGATGATGGACAAGCAATGTCCAACGAAAAGTTTTGCTGGTTGGTAAGGCTCACGGCATTGGCGTTCTGAGGGGTGGCTGTTTCAACATTCCAGGTATTGTATACAGTTTTCTTATACTCTGAAGAAGGTTGGAATGAACATATGTACGTAAAATAAAATAGAAGTGCAAGTGCACTGATGGCGAGCGGTCGTCGCCCTTGGACACTGCTTTGTTCTTAGAGAGTTCAAAGATGCCAATTCTATAAGAACCAACACTTTATGTACTGTCCAACCTAAAAATCCCTAAATAGACACCAAGTAAGAAAGCACCCGAAACAGCAATTTGAAAACTAACCCAGAGTCGAGGGGGCGGGGGACAAAACAAAAGCAAGACGGGATGGGCCCTTGATATATAGTATAGACAGGAATCTAAGACCGAGTAGTAAAGTCACCACACATTCGGCACATGGGACAGCATACGGCACACTGTATGTAAGGTTCAAGTTCCACTCCAGATGAACCTGTACTATCAACGGGGCAATGGAATCATATCTTGGTATGACAGTAGGATCAGATTTGGCGTTCAATTAAATCGTCAGACGGATGAGTATAGCGATCGAGACAATTTAGTTGAGCGATATAGCGCCTCCCCTGCTGTTTCGCACGTGAAGGTAGGCCTGAAACGCACAGAAAACGAAAAAGGCCTTTTAAAAGCAACGTCAGCGATTTATTATTCTAGTCTCTCTTTCGGGGGAGGGTAAATCGTACAGCGTATACGAACACGGCTGTGAAAATCGAAGCTGCGACTACACCGCCATCCTCGGGCTCACCCTCTGAGCCGGTAAAACCATGATGTTCGCTCTATGTGTATTTCGGGCAATGTTAGCCTTTATTCCTGGAATACCGCATGCAGGACAGGAAACAGAGTAGGGGATTATAGAACGGGAAGGGAGAAACTGATGGGATGACCAGCAAGCAAACGAACCTTGTATAGCGACCCAAGAACTGAAAGGATGACAATGGCGAAGAGAGATATGATCGCGCTATATCACAAAAACGATTCATCAGCTTGGAATAAATAGACGTCATCCTATTATTAGGAGACATACCAGGACCACGCATTTAACACCGACACAACAGGCTTCATAGCGACGATTGACTGGCTGATGCGGTGTTTCGGGGATCCGACCAGTCTGGGTTCCGATAATATTAGAAGTGTGAATAACACAGCTCAAACAATAACTGGACCTTGTCCAAAAGCAAAGCTGACAAGGACGGCTAAACGGCTAATGCCATAGATTTCCAATATGATGTTCACCTGGCGGGAGAAGCGCCGATTAACTGCAAGCGCCTAAGCCACTTTCGGCAATAAAGTCAGGACTCAGTTCCGCGGCTCCGACCCATACTTGGGAGTCGTCATTCTACCTGAACAGGATATTTAATAGTTGCAGTTAACTACTACTTATTTTGACTGCTTTATTTCTCTTGCTCCGCAAAGTAGACAATATTTCCATGCTAGCCTTTGAGAGGAGCACTAGGACTGCCAGAGTCAGAGCGAGGCAGGTGACATATATATTTGTGAACTTCAGGTGCCTCAACTGGCTGTCAATTCTTGAAATTCAAATCACTACTAGTAGTAGTACTTCAATGAGTCTTATTCCATTGTATACATGCATCGAATGTCACACCAGATCCACCAAAGATATCTAGCGCGCTGCCGATGGTTAAATCGACCTTTCCTCGGCTGCTTAAATGAACCTTCTCGAGATCTGCTAAGTTCCGTGCACCCCCAGCATATGTAACTGGTATTGAGCACCACTCGGCGAGTTTAGATACCAGTTCTTCATCAATACCTTGTTGAAGCCCCTCCACATCCGCAGCGTGGATAAGAAATTCCGAGCAGTAGGGCTCCAGTAACGAGATGGATTCTTTATCCGAGTCAGCGCTGGAGATGTTTTTTCTTCACCCCCCCCCCCCCAAACCAACATCCTTCCAACCTCCTCCCCACTTTTTTTTTTCTTTTGAAAAGCAGTTAAAACACCCGACATGAAGGAGACAACTTGCCTTGATTGATTTCCATTCCCGTAATCGTCTGCCATCGGTTCATAGCCACGAACCAAGTGTTGTCCTTCCTCCGGCAGCTCAGATCTAAAACTAACTTTGATCTGTCACCACCCAGAGCAGAAAGGACTGATTCCAATCTCTCAAAAGAGAATAGTCCGTCTGGGAAGAGGAACGAAGTGATGATAACCTATGGAAGTTTCAATCAGTACATGGCAACTTAAAAAGACCTGAGAACAAAGTAGCTTGATTTGAAGAAAGAAGCGAAGAGTTCACCGCTAACACATATATAGAAAAGAGAATATATATATGACTGAGTATACAAGATACATGACATCCAATAAGGCAATGGAGCTTACCTTTTCAGCCCCCTGGTCTATCCAATACTGAGCATTTTTATCGGTGATTCCTCCGGCGACCTGTAAGCCACCCGGCCACATGCTAAGTGCTTCCTTTGCTGCTGCATCATTGCCTGAACCAAGCATCACAACATGCCCCCCACGCAAGTCATGCTTCTGGTATAGTTCAGCGTAATGAGTAGCTGGAAGGTTAGAAACATAGTTCGTCTTTAGGTCCGCAGGAACATTGCTCAACGTCCCTCCGACAATCTGCTTAACTTGACCCGAGTGTAGGTCAATACAAGGACGAAATTTGGTCATATCGCCAGATACAATGGATTTCTAAACCTGGTGCTGTGTTGTAGTCTTCTATCACATTTTGTGGACATCCTAAGAGGGGTTCACGGCTGGTCTATCTTATCACACGTGACCTTTAAAAAAATGGACGGGTCCAAGTTGTCCGCAATGTGATGTTTCTTAGTCGGGCCGCGCAAATCTCATAACCAGCAAACATAATTGTTGATTTAACATGATTGGAAAACGAAAGAGAGAGACAAATATTGTGTCGAGGTCTACGACAGCTAAGGGTGACGAAGCGACAACCCCCGCGACGAACGACACTAGCTCCAGCCATGATATTTTTCGCAAATTTTTTGAAGCTCAGTTTCAGCCATTGGAAGTGACTGATGCCCACACCACACACCATCAAGGATCCAAAGACGGGCATGTTGCCGACGAATCTGATGAATCCGAATCTGAGTCCGACTGGACAGGTATTTCAGAGGATGCGGACGGGAATAACACAGTTGAGGTAGTCGAGCACCGAGACTCATCGGCCATAGCAGAGGAGCCGATGGATAAAAGAGTGCGCAAAGCCTTCATGGTATGTATACACGATATATTTGTATTATTGAGGGTCTGACTAAGTCTATGACGATTTACAGACCTCAAAGCCGCCATCATTTTCTGTGAAACTGGCACCTGTTAAGAGTTCTCCAACTAAGGACGACGACGACGGTGATGATGTTGCGAATCTGAAGAATGATCTTGCACTACAGCGGCTTCTTAAAGAATCTCACCTTCTTGAGTCATCGTCGGACCTTGCGCCGACTGGTAAAAATCGACTAAAGGCTCTTGACCTTAGGATGCAATCGCTTGGTGCCAAATCATCTCTCTACCACCAGAATATGCCTTCCTCACACCGAAGAGGCATCAAAGCCAAAGCCGAAAAGAAGGATGATAAACGCCGACGAGAAGCCAGAGAAAACGGAATCATTCTCGAGAAACCCACACCTAAGTCAAAACCCAGCGTCGGACGGCGGGAGCGTGGCGTTGGGGGACCTTCGATAGGGAAATTTGCAGGGGGCAGTCTGAACCTGAGTAAGCGAGATTTGTCCGCCATTCAGGGTCCAGGACGGTCAGGCAAAGGCAAGTCGAAAAGGCGCCGTTAGAAAATATCCGCACCGCTGGTAGATAATTCCAACATGGGACTACCTCCTACACCTCGGAACTACTTTATTGGAATAGCATCATCATCACAGCAGCTCCTTGCTTATTACCGAATGTCTACCGTCATTGCTTTAGTTAGAAGCTTTGGGGTTGCCTTTACCCTCACATGGGACGGCGATGGAAGGCCTACTGCCAATCCCCCGCTCTCGTCTGTGCTGGCCACTGCATTCATTCATCCTTCGCCAATCCTTGTCATCCACTCTCGGCGATAATGGACTTTGCTAAGGAGTCCCGTGTGAGCTCGAGAAGTGAGCTACAAGCCTGCAACACGACAAATAGATGGCACCCGGTAAACTATCCACCTGAGACTTCCGTCTGGAGCATTGGGGCTTGAGAAGTTTATTCTCTGGCTATTTCAGGGAAGTTTTCGAGCACGTTCCAATTCCGCCGTCCTAGATACATATTGTGAAACCCCCGAGGAACAACTAAGTTTTTAAGAACGGAGCCCCTAAAATCTGAGACAATCCTCCGTTTTCTAGACTGGTTCTGGATTTGGCAGTTATCGACGGTGAGACGATCTTTACCTCTCACGGTAAATACCACAGACTCGGTGGAATGGGGGTTGATGATGATAATCTCTGTATCCGTATCCATCAACCTCGAAGACGGACAGTACATAGTACAGAGTAATGCTGAATCGGATTTGAGACACAATATGGGCTCTTGATCTTTCTTTCTTATGTTTTTTTTCTCCCCCCTAACAGGGTAAAATGCTTCTGTAGACTTGCACAATGCACCAGCACAATGTTACTAGGTAAGTAAGGTGATCTTCAATTTAGTGTACTGCTAGCTGGTGCTTACCTTTTCCGAGCCAACCGGCCGGCCTTTTCAATTTCTCGTTTATTGGTCTACTTTCTGACCCATTTTCATAGAGTTTCAGTAAGGAGTACTTAAGGATCGTTCTATTTGAGTTGTAGTCTCTGCAGCTGCACAATCTATCTAGTTCATACTAATACTGCGTTCCACTCTGAACTTGCAGTCCCTTTTCACCAATTGTTCTTAGACCCGATAGGGTACCTGCATGATAGAATGAATAACTCCAGATATTTTTTTTTCTCTCTCTCGGCCTAATAACTTGAAGACATTAATCACATTGGATAGAATATCTAGTCCGATGATAGTGCTCATTATCAAAACAAAGTATTACTACTCCATCCAGTTTTCATACTGCTCTATACCTGGGTACTACTAGTAGTAGGTACTAGGAATTGTGTCCACTGCCAATTGAAGCAGCAAATCACGAGTTGAACCCATGCATTAGTTGTTTCAGCTTTCTGCACGCAGCCATTCCAAGGAAAGCAAAGAACACTCAACAAGAAAAATGATACACCCATCACGAGTCACTTACCTGTCAGCCAAAAAAAAAAAAAAACCCTTTTATCTTCACCCGAATGTTAGACTAGCATGCGGTTGCACGCTGTGCTCTCTCGTATCACCTTGGTATCACCCACTGCGAGTCATGGACTTGAAACCGTGGTCATGGTAATGGCAACACTGAAGGCCCGATAATATCTCAAACTGCCTTATAGAAGGCACATAGAAAACAAAGGATGCGTAATCACTGTGAGTAGTGCATGACCCCCCTCTTGGCACCCGCTCTCATGCACCAATACTACATGTTCTGGTAGATAGTTCATGAAGTTTGTTCTACTACATAATAAAGCTAAGACTGAATTTATCTGGTCAGGGGAACAATGGAAAGTGTTCTCAGTCGTGCCAAGAAATATGATGGATTACTAAGTCCCTACTCCGTAGTAGATACTCTATATGGGATAAGTTGGAATGGAATCCACTCCAGGAAAAGAAAAGAAAAGAAAAAAAATACGTACGGAGTACAGAGTACCTAGTAATAATAATAGTAATATAATAGTAATAATAATAGTGATAGTAGTACTCCGTACGGAGTAATAGTAGTAATAATACTAAGAATAATAATAATAATAACAACAACAACAATACTAATATTTTCAGAAAGGACACGCACGTGCCCCCACAAGTCTGCGTTATGTGATCATTGTTCTTATAGAAACCCAAACCCTATACTACAACATGGAACTCCGTATACTACTAGTAGTAGAGTATCCATTAACCTTTCACGGTTTTTATTTTTATTTTTTTCTGCAATATAGACTATCTGATTAAAGGTAGTAGATTGGACAGGTTTCGTTCACATATACCAGGTTCGGACAGTTGCGTCATGATCCATGATGTCAATTGAGATAGAAGTATTAATAGGAGTACTCGATTTACATGATGACCTCACTTGAGCCTTCCTTGAGGGAGGTTGTTTTCTAGATCGTTTCAGCATGGCCGATCAAGCAACAACCCTTCATATTCATGGATGGACCAAGCGGGCCAAAGACCAGGACCACCAGGAGGTCCCATTTTCTCTCAATGATCATCATAGTACGGATATTCAATTGAAAAAAACAAAAAATATAAAAAAAACCCCTCACTTTCTACCGGACTCATAGTGACTTTTGGAGGATGAGACAACCGCAATCCTTGATTCCTTGCGGCGCATTACAGTGTATGTCCGTCGCATAAAGGAACCCTAAGCTACCTGTAGCCTAGTCCAGGTACAATTACCTAGTTCAGCTGCCCCGAAGTGGGGGCAGGAACTCTGAAAGAAGTTAGCAGTGAGTAGTGTACTAGTACGAAGTACGGAGTACTCCATGGTAACTTCACATCATGGATCTACTAATCTACACTACTAGACTACTAGTACTCTGTAGTTTAAACCCTCATACCAATCCCTGGTCATCGTTTTCATTAACCACATTGAATAAACCATATGAGGAAAAAGCACTTAGCATGGAAGCCGTTACTAGTCTTCTAGATACCCACACCTTCCCAGAGAGGGAGGAGGGGGGGGGGGGGTTCCAGGTTCCAGTTCCCTATAGCAATTTGTGATTCCATTAAAATTGCTTGTTGATTCTTCATCAGACACTCAGATACTAATCTCTCTCATCCAGCCACCAGCCACTGGTATTCAGATAATTACTAACTTGTTGCAAAGGAAATATCCCAGGTCTTTCTTCACAGTTGGTTCTGATCTTGTTTCTCTATCCACATATACACATATACACATATGTATGGACATACATACCTACCTACCTACACACCCAGTCACACTCAGTGGAAGTGTACCTATACTCCGTACTTCGTACATTAGTACAGTAGGCTAGCCTGGGGTACATTCGGCCGAAATAGTGGAGCATTAGTTAGTACATACCTAGTTAGTACCTAGTAGATAAGTTGACTGGGATTACAGCGATCGGGCTAATTAGTTGGTATCTAGTTAGGTCGGTAGGTCGGTAGTGGGTTAGGTAGTAGTTTATAAGCAGCGATCTTTAACTAACCTAACTATTGTGTGTAGGACAAGGCCATCAGCAGGTCAAAGTTACCCGCTCCTCAACCATCTCAGAAAAAGTCAATCAGTAAGAAGATGCGCAATTATAGAAAACTTGTATAATAGCGAACTACGAATAATGATCTTCGCAGGGCTCATCGAAGAGGCATCGTCGCTGGGAGCTTACTGCTTTTTTTCCTCCAAGAATTGGGTTGTGTAGATCAGCCCGCAGTATCCAACGTCTTTAACCGTTTTAGATGAAAGTATGGACGAACATGCACTATAGTCTTATAGTTCGCAGAAAAGCATGGGTCACCTAATATAAAGCATTGTATCTACTGTGCAGAGCATGGGGTTCTCCATTTTAATATAACTATTCTCGTACCTGTTCACGCCTTTATATCCCGTAGACCTATACCCTATACTAGACAGGGTATTTGATAGCCAAGCGTTGACTCTAAATGAAGATGACACACTCGGGGTTGGAATGTGATCAGTGCCGATCATGATTCATATTATGTGACATGCCGATAGGTAGTCACCCGACAAAATCTCTGACAGATGAACAATCTAAGAGCATATGATATGGAGTATGTGGTAGCCTGGTATTACCGGTTAGTATAGTAGTGAAGTCCAAGGCTAAGGCATTGGAGTCCGAACCTATTTTAGTTGAATTCTATCACCCGCACTAGTATTTATGATCAACATCCGTCCGGATAGAAGTAATCTATGGTATATTCGAAGGATTCAAAAGAAGATACCCGGAGTACACTGAGGAAAGCTATCTCAGTAACTATTTCCCGCCAATTAACCTTGTAACTAGTATGGCCTGATGGTGAAAGCGAACGCCATCATTGTGGTATGAAAATGACCAGTCAACATGACTGATCCAACATATCATAAATCCCCTAACCCCGGGATAAAGCCGACAAGGCAGAGAAGGACAGTCAGCCAGTGTGATAATATAATAACATACTGCAGCGCATATCTGCTGTTCACTGTAGGTAGTGTTTAGTGGCATTCAAGAACAGGGGACTGAAACCATCAGTAGATCGTGGCAGATAGACATATACCTACCTACTGTTCCCATGCTATTATTAACTAGAAAGGTATTAAGTTACTACTCCATACACTCCATAGTTTAGTCTACTCAAGTATCCATGGTCTATGCAGGGTGGATGGAAAAAATAAAAAATAAAAAAAAATAAAAAAAATAAAAAAAAAAATTAATGCCTTAACAGATTCTGTTTATCTACCTCTATGTAAGGTCTATTTTTGGTACTAATCCAACCAGTCGCAATTCAGGGATTATATTCCAGCGCTTCTCCAAATGGTTTTCAACACCTCTCCCCCGGTTCATTCCCAGTCTGTGGATGATGATAACACAAAGCCGCCTCTCTCCCGTTGTGAGATCATCCTATGGGCGCTAACCACCTGTTCCTTGAGACAAGTAATATCAATTCTAGTCAGGCTGGCTAGGTAGGAATTACCGGCCTCTTCACGGAAAACTCTTTCCTGTAAATCCTTACCTACTCCTAGAAACTGAAGTGCGCACCTACCTACCTACCTAGGCATCTCTCGCGAAAATGCAGATGGCCGAGCCATGGATGGAAGGACGGGGGTGGGTGAGCCTCCAAATTTCCAGTTCCTATTGGCTCGCGGTAAGCGCTCACATGGAGCCTGAAACAAGGGGCAAATGCTTCACAGTTGCCTCCCGCGCCAGTTTTATCTATTTGTGCAGTCTTGGCACTGGTTAGGGGTCCACTTGCAGTGGCATCCATGAATGGAGATTTGTGGCTTCCACAGCACGACAAGCTCCTTTTGACTCAGGGAAACCTGGATGGTTGGGACCAGGGAAGGTTCACTGCGCATTCTGTACAACTTGACATGACTTGCGTTGTGATGATGGCCTACTTGGCAGTGTAGCATGTCGGATAATATTTAACTAGATCCAGGTAATGTAGATAAGCCAATAAGATCTAAAAAGTCAGCAATCTTGATTTCTCAGTTTCCTAATTATAATACACGGTAGAGAACTAGATACAAAAGCTAACTAGCTATGGTGTTGATTCTCAACTTGTTGATTATACTTTTGGACGGGTTGTGGTAAAGGGGAAAAAAAAAAAGGTAACAAGCTATTGGAAAATTATTTATTCATTATTATTATTCTCATTATTACTACAGTTATTTATCCATTTGTTGATATTGTTTTATTTTTTTTATTGATTTATTGATTTATTGATTTATTTATTTTTTGAAAAATAAAACAAAATTTAAAAAAAAGGCCCCCTTTTCTCGGGTGTCTAGAGAGAAAATCTAAACAATAATAATAATAAGGTAATGAAAGGAATTTTTTCAATCTTTACACTGTAGGGTACCCTGTACGCTTCACTTGCTCTTTTCAATCAAGGATGAAAATCATAAGGTCTGAGGAATATCGGAACTACCGGCCAGATATCATTGTTCTTCTTAGTCCCACTCCGGGAAGCTGTGTCAATTTTGTCATTTAGCCACATGTTCGGCAGACGTACAAGGGGGCGGGAGTCTGCGAGGAAGACTAATACAATCTGGCTACGGAGTCTTCCCCCCTCTTCTTTGTACGTACTACTAGTACGTATGTATGTACTGTACATTAAAGATTGAGAGTAATACGTCCCGGGACGGCTATAATCCAAACATCCAAAAGTCGGTGCTGGTCAGGGTATCGAGAATAATGGCATATCCGATTCCCATTGTTAATAGACTTGGCACGGCGTAGAACCACAAACTCCCCCTAACCTTTGCGAGGGACCCGGGAAGAAAAAAAAAAAAAAAAAAAAAAAAAAAAAAAAAAAAAAACAAAAAAAAAAAAAAAAAAAAAAAAAAAAAAAAAAAAAAACGGGCTGATGACCCAGTTGGGTCCTTTTTCCCCTCCCCAGAGGACAGGGCGACAGGATTGGAATCTTTGGAAGTCGACGGAAAGCCCCACTCATCATACGGCCATGTACCCCAGTGGTATGGGACAGTTTGAATACTGTGGTATCTTACCGTGACCCCCATAATTGCCATACTGACTTATCAGCCGCCCGGAATGCGCCATGATTTGATTGGCTTGAGGGATGTGGGGTATAGTACATGTTATGTGCAATACCATGTATGGATGGCGTTCAACCTACTTACCTTACCACTGCAGTATCTTAGTTGTATGTACCTTAGTACTACTGGACTCCGTAGTTAGGGGACGCCAGGTCTCCGCTTCGCCAACAGAAGCCCTACTTTTTCGTCGTGCGTCCTTCCCGCAACCCAACCACAATCCAGAAGGAAAAGAAGAAAGAGACTCGCTTTAGTCGTCGTACTAAGTACCTTAATTAAGTTGGAGTAAGTGAGAGGAGGACGACGGAGGGCAGAAAAGGGCCCTCCAACTGGGAAACCCTCATCCGGTCTCGGTCGGCGCTCCCTGAATTCCTCTTTCCCAGTTCTTAACCCCTCGACACTAGCTGAATTTTTACTATTATTATTATTATTATTTTGGATTGATTGACATAGTTATCTACCTTTACTATTATTTTATTACCCTAGTGTTATTATTATTACCATCTAACCGCTGTAAAAGAGCAACACCTCCGGGAACTCGTTCTCACTCCGCCTTCTCCTCTTATCCTTTTCCCCCTCCCCTTCTCATCGCGACTGACCTCTTTCTTTATTTTCCCTTTCTCTTCATCATCCTTCGTTTCGTTCCATTTTCGCCGTGCGAGTTAATCAAAGAGACTTGGATCCGGGCTGGCCCACTTCAACTCTCTCTTGCCCTCCTTTTTTCGCCTTCTCTCACTCTTCATTGAGCCTCGCAACATCAGCGCCCGAACTACGTTTTCGAAGAGGCCGGTTCCTCTTGTGTTTGCATAGCTCCAGCGTTTCCATGATCAGTCGTTGATAACATATCCTAGACTTATTCTCTTTTTTGTTTTCTTTTCCTTTTTTCTTTCGAGCTTTTCTTGTATTCATTTCCAAACCCGTTCTTTCTTCGGGCTCTTCAGTCCAGAGCCTGTGGGTTTACCGCTTTCTGAGACAATTGTACCTGTGCGTGGGTTTCGGTCCCCCTCCCTCCCCTGGCTGCTGCTGCGAAGGTCAGCGATGGAGTTATTTTTTTTTTTTTTTTTTTGGTTTTCCATCGACCTTTGGAAGGCCGCTTCGTCGGATGAGATATCATTTCCAGGACCCGACTAATGAAATATGCAGGTATTCTCTAAGCAAGATGTACCCCCAACATGGTGCTTCTATGGCACCTCCTCAGAAACCAGAGACGTTCATGCTCTCAAACGAGGCGCAGCAAAGCCTTCCTCATGACGCGCAAGTCGCACTGCAGCAGGTCGACAATTGTGAGTTAAATACCTTCAGTGATATCGAGCTGCCTCGATGATTTTAGTAATTTGGTGTCGAAAATATCATTTTCTCAGCTAATGTGAATGGTTCATATAGTGAAGTACTTCCTTCTTTCTGCGCCTGTAGATTGGCAACCAGATCAACTTATCAGACGGTTTCTGCTTCCTACTGGCGATTACATATCGTGTGTTCTATGGTTCGTTTGATCGATGTCAACTCCACCTTAAGGGGAAGTATTGTCGGACTGATTCGGTGATAGGAACAATCTTTTCCATATCTCGGGCACCGATATCGTTCGGTGCCTGGCCTTCAGGTTTCAGGCTTTCGGACGCCCTGTGAAGAATTCGAAGAAGTTCGAAGAGGGCATCTTTTCAGATCTCCGAAATCTCAAGGCTGGAACAGACGCGACACTAGAAGAACCGAAGAGCCCATTCCTTGATTTTCTCTATAAGAACAACTGCATTCGAACGCAAAAAAAGCAAAAAGTCTTTTATTGGTATAGCGTTCCCCACGATCGGCTGTTTTTGGATGCATTGGAACGTGATTTGAAGCGGGAGAAAATGGGACAAGAGGCGACAACTGTCGCGGTCAGCGAGCCTGCTCTGTCTTTCGAGTTTGATTCATCTCAATCATTATATGAACAACTCACAAAGGCACAACAAGCAAATTCATCATCGTTTACTGCACACGCAAGTACGACATATGGCCAATCCGCTTCCCCAGTGGTTCGGACCGTTGACGCTATGCCTCCTCCTCAGATGGCTCCCCAGATGGCCCCCCCGACGATATCACTTCTTCCGGACGAATCTGGCAGCCCGGCGATTTACAATCCAATTCATATGCCCAACACTCTGGCGCACAGCGTTGTTAAGCGCGAGTTAGATTATGGGCCAATCCAGTACGATCGCAATGGGATGCCCATTGCTCGCGTGCATCAGCGCCATGCCTCTATGCCAACTTTTGTCGAGTATTCCCCCGCGCCGTCGTTTGTTTCGTCCCAATACGAAGACTACAGCAACCGGGGATTGTCCTTTGAACCCGTTACTCCTCCGCAACACAGTGTCCCGCTCGGCGCCGAACCAGCATATATTGCTAATGAAGATACTGGTCTCTATACCGCTATCCCTGAGATTTCTTCTGCTGCCGCATTCAACCCAATGATGCAACTGCCTCCGTCAAATCTTGCAAGCGCTCATTTCCCCGCTCCTGCGAGGACATTCCATTCGAACGTGTACTCTGTTCTGGAGGGCTCTCCAACGTACAAGCAGCGGCGGCGGCGGTCTTCCATCCCGCCGGGCGTCAATAACCCTGTCGCTACCCCCACTCACACCCAAGCACCCGGCCCGTCACAACCGATTGCTTACGCTGCTCATAAGCCAAGTGACCTCCGGCGCTCCGTTTCTAGTTCAGTGGCCCCCGTTGCTGAGGCAGACGAGTCACGTCATGATGTATCCCGCCGTGTCATGAATGGTTACCCTACAGGTGTCCTTCCGCAAAAAAACTTGTTACAGGAGATGTCTCGCAATGGGACACCACTTCCAAGCCTCGAGGAAAATCCTGAACAGAACACCTTACCTCTTGCGAACCCTCCAGATGAGCTGACGGCACTTCCACATGGCGACCTCTTGGAGACAGGCGCTCAACACAGCGTAATGAATAAGGCAGAACGGTTTGCTCCAGGTCCCGTTCGTCGCGCTCGAAGCGCCACGATGATGGAACTTGGCCCTTACCCTCAGAAGTCACATTCATGTCCTATTCCGTCATGCGGCAGACTCTTCAAGAGATTAGAGCATTTGAAGCGGTAAGTTGCCATTATCCAGTGACCACAGTTATTCATCGGGCGGTCTTGTCTGTAAGATTTAGCAGGCGGTTCTGTGTGTCAATTTCTCTAAACACTTACTGACCTTTGACATGTAGCCATGTGAGGACCCACACGCAGGAAAGACCTTACCCTTGCCCTTATTGCAACAAAGCCTTCTCGCGCTCGGATAACCTTGCACAGTGAGTTTTCAAATGGTTTTTTTTTTACAGGCGAGTACATTGACCTTACGCAACAGACATCGTCGGATCCATGAGGCTCAACAGGACGGCCAACAGCCGCTCCATGCGCATGATGAGGACTTGGAAAACGAGGACAACGACATCGGTTCCCAGGATGAGGGATCATCTCCTTCTGAGTCCATCCCAAGTACTGTGGTCAATGTCTCCACCGTCACCTCGATGCCATCTACGATGACGCTGCCTTCTGCCATGCCTACCATGATGGCGCCTCACATGGTTGCTCCTCAATTATTGCAGCAGCACATATAAAAGGCATCGGGAGAACAATAACTCCCATGATTCTTATCCCAGCTCTCGTCAACACTAATTATTGCCTCGGTTTTGTTGACCGTAATACCTACGGTTGATTCCGACGGTCCCGGGTCGGATATTTTGCATGCTTTAGAATATTTGTTGATACCATTTACTGAATTATTTAATCCAGCCATTAGGGTCCCCAACTCTGACTCGGCTGCTGGACTGTTGCATCACGTTATTGAGACATGTTGAGGGGGTCTCCTAATCTCTGCTCTCCAGCCTACCGTCAGGTTCTAAGAGGATTTCAGTGCAGGTTTGCCGATTTTCTTCTGGTCTAATGTCCGGGAATGTGTTGGATTTTGGTGTGTGTACATGTGTTACTGATTGTCATCTACGCTGCCGTTCTATCATAATCACCTTTGAAATTTTTTTTTTTTTCTTTCCTTTTCTTTCCTTTTCTTTTTACCCCTGGTTGTTTTTGTCTGGTTCTTACGCGCTATGTTGATATTGGATGGTTTTGCTGTATCATTTTTCTTTCCTCTACATGGGGACTCTGGATGGCAGGAATCATGAGGCAAAGTAACGACGCGGGATGGAATAAAAGCGGCGTATAGCTTTTGAGGAGCAAATCTATTGCGGAATATTACGGGTTTTCCTTATGCCCCCTTTTGGCTGGCAGTTTAGAAGCTTTAGAAACTTGAGTACAATACCTCATAGATGATCGTCCAAGGAAGGAATCAATGCTGTCTAAGGGCAGGAATATTACGAGAAAATACTCCGTACTATACTTAACTCCCAGGGTG
Organism: Aspergillus coremiiformis; assembly: GCA_009193565.1. Classification (NCBI taxonomy): domain Eukaryota; kingdom Fungi; phylum Ascomycota; class Eurotiomycetes; order Eurotiales; family Aspergillaceae; genus Aspergillus; species Aspergillus coremiiformis. The sequence goes on along the minus strand of ML739051.1, from coordinate 133,718 downwards.
TTAAAGCCCATTGCACTGATGCACCTTTTTTTTCTTTCTTTCTTTTTTTTTTTTGCATCAGTTTTTGCTAAGCCACGCCTGCGCCATCGTCGTGGAAATGTGATCTAATAAGCCACCCCTTTATACGGAGTAAAGATGCACCCTCATGATTCAGCTCCTCCTTCTTTCTCTATCAGTCAACTTTAGATACTTAATTGGGATCTAACTGGTTTTTATCCAATATATTTGAGAAACGCGTTTCTGCAGAATGTTAATATGCCTCGAAACTGTAATTTTCGGCGGGATTACGCCGGCGCCCATTGACGTCTATGAGCGGGACGCTGACGTGCTAAGGTAGTTCGGCATCTCCGTATAAGGTCAAAATTCACGCGTTTCGCTGTCAGACGACGAGAAAGGAAGGTCCATTAGCTATCCCGTATCCTCAACTACATTCATTCAAGCTTAGGTAGTATAGATATTTTGCCGAGAGTATTAAATTATCAACCATTCAGTTAACTATAATCAAGCCAATTAGAGTGATTCCTTTGGATCCTTCATCAGTGTTCGTGTTCCATCCATGGGTGTATCACGCGCTTGTTGGAGCAACTGTACGGAGTACTCCGTATGTCCATCATAGAAAACATGTATTTCAAGATTCTTCAACATGATAAATCCAAGTTTGGATTACTACCAAGTTCGATATCCCCCAAAGATATAAATTCCACGCAGTTTGCTGATAAATTTGAATAATCTCCTGCAAATTCTTACCCCATAGCCTTTGGTATGTCTTGATGAAATTTCCAAAGAGAATCATACTACTTCATTTGATACTAATGGTAGGTGAACAAAACTGTACTGAAGCCGAGGGCAGGTAAGTTAAAATACGAGGGGTGCAAAAAAAACCCCCCGAGTTGGTGATCACAGTCCCGCGAGGTCGCAACAACGTTCAATTAGTAAGTAATGTACTCCGTAGACCAAACCGGGTTGAACTGAGTCGATACGACTTCAGCCCCTAGGATAGGTCATGAGCTCCTTAAAATATAAGTCATGATGGGTCTTTTTTAGACTACTTAGTACGGAATACTACTGAATACCGCGTACTCCGTACGAAGGACGTATAGAGTCATGTGACGGTCCTTGGTCCTGCTGACGTCGGGGGATCCAATTAATCGAAGAGACCGTCTGGGGAGTTGCGTTTCCATCGGATTTGTGCAGCAAAGCTAACACTACTTAAGCTAGCTATTACAAGGTACTCTACTCTTTTTCTCTGCAAATGATTGTCCCTGATGAACCTTTCTGCATCTACTTCTAGTATTGATTGGTCCACATAAGCGTCCGGGGTAACTAGTAGGGGGTAGTGGCTTACTAGGTAGTAGTAGGTAGGTAATGGCCTTGTTCCCAGTTGCCTTCCAGTTTTTATCCACTGCATCGTCAACATCCCTCCTCACCGGTAGACTAACATTCAGAGTTTACATATTCCTCATAGGAGCCGAAATTGACTTCTCAGCTCGCAATAGTCCCAATTTCGCTCACATCAATGACGGAGACGGATGAACGAGTGGCGAACGAGACGTCCCCACTCGTTGAATCAGACAATGACAGTAACAATGTCGACTCAATAGCCGGCCAAGAAGTACAGGATTACCTTGGAGCCGAACGTACTGGGCATTTGTCAGAGACAAAGAGTAGCTGGTATCTCTTCTTACTGACGTTAAGTATTGGCGGGTAAGTTATCAACTTTACCAATAACAGGCTCAAATGGCTTTTTTTTTCTTTTCTTTAGACGGTGAAACTCACTTTAGAAAAACAGACTCCAAATTGTCTGGTCAGTTGAACTGTCCAATGGATCGGTAAGTAGACGTATCCTGACACCGATATGGGAATAAGTGTTGACATCGTGTGCGTGTGTGTCTGTACCTACGCAGCCTTATCTTTTATCACTCGGAATGAGCAAGGCCTTGCTGGCTTTCGTCTGGATTGCTGGTCCTCTGACGGGAACGCTTGTGCAGCCATATATTGGTATCTGCAGCGACAACTGTCGTTCGTCATGGGGTAAAAGGAAACCCTTTATGGTAGTTGGCGGGTTGGCGACTGTTGTGGCTCTTCTTGCTCTCGCATGGGTCAACGAACTCGTAGGAGGGTTTCTCGGAATATTTGGCATCGATCAGGCGTCTACGGGTACCAGGACAACGATCATAGTCTTTGCAACTATCCTGATGTATTGTCTCGACTTTGCTATAAATACTGGTAGGAGTCACACCGCCTCTTGTTTGTGAATTGACGATACTAACTGGGTACAGTTCAGGCAGGCATTCGGTGCTTTATAGTTGATAACGCGCCAGCCCATCAACAAGAGTCGGCAAATTCCTGGGCCAGCCGGCTCACCGGCGTGGGCAATATCCTGGGATACATTTTCGGATATATGGATTTGCCCCGCTGTCTCCCGTTCTTGGGGAACACGCAGTTCAAAGTGTTGTGTGCACTAGCATCGCTGTCGCTTGTGATAACGCTGTTGATCAGCTGCCTATATATTCAGGAACGAGACCCACGATTGGACCCCTGTGTTTCTACTGGGAATCCTGGAGTTGTGGCCTTCTTCAAGCAGGTTTTCAAGTCGATTCAGTATCTACCACCCCAGATTGCTAAGGTCTGTGAAGTCCAACTCGCTGCATGGATTGGCTGGTTTCCTTTCCTATTCTACGCCACAACGTATATCGGGCAGCTTTATGTTAACCCAATTTTTGACGAACACCCGAATCTTTCTGACAACGAAATCGACAAGGCTTGGGAGAAAGCCACCAGGATCGGAACGTTTGCTCTTCTCGTTTATGCCATCATCTCCTTTGTCGCTAACATAACATTACCGATGTTCATTGTTCCTACTTACCAACCTGATGTTTCATCCGAGGAAACCAACAACCCTTCAGGTGACGAAAGGCCCTTTCTGGGAACAAGGTCACTGTCATGGTCAACCCTGCCGGTTGGTACTCCCTCGGAGCCACCCCCAACTCTCCCAGATAAGAAGACGGTCGAAGCCGCCGATAGGTCATCGTGGGTGTCGAAATTGCAGATCCCAGGGCTCACGCTCCGCCGAGCTTGGGCCTTATCTCATGTACTCTTTGCACTCTGTATGTTTAGTACATTTTTCATTTACAGTCACCAAGCTGGGACCGTGGTGATCGCAATAGTCGGTATTTGCTGGGCTCTAACGCTCTGGGCACCTTTCGCGCTGATCTCCGCCGAGGTGGCACGAATTGATGCCGAACGCCGGATTCAGCGATATCGGTCAGAGGTGGCAGGCCCCACTATACCGAATTCCGCTGGCAACTCCGCTCAGCCATATTCGATTACCCGTCATGACGACCTAGAGGATGGGTTATCGTCACCCCGGAAGGCAATGACCGAGGAAGAAAATTTAGCTCAGGCTGGGATCATTCTCGGACTTCACAATGTGGCGGTTTCGTCGCCGCAGATCCTGTCAAGCCTGATATGCAGTGTTATTTTTAAGATGTCCCAGAAACCTAGAGGTGAACCTTGGGATGACAGTGTTGGGTGGACGTTGAGGTTCGGAGGTTGCGCAGCGGTTCTTGCGGCATGGCTGACCAGTCGGCTCACCGATGGACGTCGAGCACAGTAGTAGTAAACTTGGATTGGTGTTATTGTGGTCGTACTGAAATAGTACACCAAGTACTCCGTACTCCGTATATCAAATCAAAAAAAAAAAACAAAGTAGTGCATAGCTTAGTCACCTATGAAATTAAAGAAATGATCAGCGGGCGGACAACCGGTTCTTGGCAGAAGCCACCGGGCAAAATGCGGGCGACCACTTGGAAGTTGACACTTACTGAGTACTCCGTACCCAAAGTCGTCGTTCTATTCTCAACTTACCCGCCAGTTGGATTATGTGCGCCTTGGTCTGGCACCAGAGCCTCACAGCTGGAGTTAACCGCTTGGTGTCATCCGCTGTCGTGGTTGTGTGGTCTTCGCAAAGATGGTTAGTCAACTAATGGGCGATGCCCTTCATCAACTTATTCGTATGCCTCCTCCCTGTCGTTGCTCTCCATTTCGCCCATCAGGGAAATTGTGCCGGTGATGTGAAGCGCTGTGCCGCTGCTCCTGTTCTTTTATGTGACTCATACCCGAGAATTCGAAACGCGCCATGACTGACGATTCTTGCTGTGCTAGGGAGAGCTGCGGACTCCGAGTCCGATCCTGACGAAGGTACGCACCGAACTGCCCAATATTCGAGGTCGTAACGTCCCGCTTGCATTCTCTCTGACTATAATGGGTTTGGACAGATGCCCCGGAAGCTGGTACCAAGGAGTTCTTCAGCTCCTGGGCGCTCTTTATTCTGATTATGCTCCTGATGTTTGCGCTATTCACCAGTTACATTCTCCAGCAGAAGAAGATCCAAGCCGTCCATGAAACCGTCCTCTCTATTTTTGCTGGTACGTTTATCCTTTTACAGCGATCAGGGATCAGTTTCTGATGCATGCCAATAGGTATGTTTGTTGGGTTGATCATCCGGTTGAGTCCCGAATCACCCATCCAGGACAGCGTCACGTTCGATTACCAGTTCTTCTTTAACCTCCTCCTTCCTCCGATCATTCTGGCCTCGGGGTACGAGTTGCATCAGGCAAATTTCTTCCGAAACATTGGTACCATTCTTACCTTTGCGTTTGCGGGGACCTTTATATCCGCCATCGTACTGGGACTTGTTCTGTTTCTTTGGACGCGGATCCCCTTGGATGGCTTGAACATCACCTTTGTCGAGGCTATCTCCGTAGGCGCTACACTATCTGCGACGGATCCAGTTACTATTCTCGCCATATTCAACCTGTACAAGGTTGAACCGAAACTGTACACTGTTATCTTCGGTGAATCGATTTTGAATGACGCCATTGCGATTGTCTTGTTTGATACTGCACAGAAGTATGCAGACAGTGACGCGGGCTCTCTGACTGTTCTCAATTTGTTTGAGGCTATCGGTCTGTTCTTGCTTGCCTTCTTTGGCAGTATGGTGGTAGGCATGATAGTAGGTATCATGACTGCGCTGGGTCTCAAACATACGCATGTCCGCCGCATGCCGAAGATTGAGAGTTGTCTGATTGTTCTTATCGCATATGCTAGTTACTTCTTCTCCAACGGCGTTCATCTCTCTGGTGAGTGGCTGGCAAAATCCCTGTTCGAAAATTTGGAAGCTCACACAGTACCTAGGCATTGTCTCCCTCCTGTTCTGTGGCATCACATTAAAACATTATGCATACTACAACATGTCGCGCCGGACTCAATTAACGACGAAGTATCTGTTCCAGGTGATGGCGCAACTGTCTGAGAACTTCATCTTTATCTATCTGGGTCTTGATCTGCTGGTTCAGAGAAACCTGCAGTTTAAGCCCCTTTTCATCATGGTAGCTGTCTTCGGTATTTGCCTCGCCCGATATCTTGCCGTGTTTCCCCTATCCAAGGCGATCAATTGGTTCATTCGTTATAGAGCGCGTCGGCGCGGAATGGAAGTTGCGGATGAGTTGCCCTTCGCTTATCAGGCAATGCTCTTCTGGGCGGGGCTTCGTGGAGCTGTTGGCGTGGCGTTGGCTGCGGGCCTCACGGGCGTCAATGCGCCCGCGCTGAGAGCTACGGTGCTCGTCGTCGTGGTACTGACCGTCATCATTTTCGGCGGCACCACAGCCCGAATGCTAGAGATTCTGGGTATCCGAACTGGAGTGGTTGAGGAACTCGAATCTGACGATGAATTTGACATTGAAGTTACCAACGGGGGAACCTATTACAAGCGATCCGATACCGCACTGGGATATACCCCCCGCCGCATGGACTCAACCATTCCTTTGGACGGAGTGCAGCGGGCAGAGGTTGACCGGAACGATAGCTATTCGAGTGGTAATAGCCGCCGCCCCAGCCCCCCGCCGTCTAGTTCAGGCAAAGGCCGGAGACATTCGCGTCTCTATTCAAACGCGTACAGCCCAAGAGATACGCAGACAGCCCGCGATCGCTCATCCACAGCCACGCTACTTGGCGGTGGCGGTGGCGGCGGCGGCGGCGGCGGCGCTGGAAGTCACAGTGACAGTAGCGCGGGTAGCGAAGATGAGTTCGGTCTGCGGAGTCATGGTAAGGGACGAGCGACAGATGCCGGCCACGTCGATGCCTTTGATATAGATGTGGACGAAGCACTTTCGGACGACGATCTTCCCCCTTCAGCCCCCACGGCGTCTCGACTGCGGCGGTCACCATCACAGCCACCCCAGTCTCTGGGCCCTTCACAAGCACCCCCTTCAGCCAATGCGTCTCCATCCAGGCGAGAGACAGGGCGGAGCGCCGGTCAAGCTATTCGGGACCTTTTCTCGGGCGGGTCGTCCGGAGATCATGGCGCCTGGTTCCGACAGTTGGATGAGGATTATATCAAACCCCGACTCCTACTAGATCAGTCGAACCATAAGGGGCCCGGTGCTGTTTAGACGGTGGTTCGCATATCAATAGTCTGCTTTTTCTTTTTTTTTTTCTTTTTGATTTATTCGGTTTTGCTATGAACTTGTAACGTTTCCCCTGATATACCAGCCGGTTTTGGGTGTGCTGTGTGTGTACTTTCTTTTCTAAAGTTTGTTGATTGATCCCCCAGAGTCTGGAAACGCTGGGGTAACGCCTGTATACTGGGAACTGGGAAGAATTCATACAGAAACAATTTTATTTTATTGTTTAATGTTCGCTTAGACATGGCGGGGATCAGTGAGAGAATGCAATTCGTCCGTCCGCCTTTACTCTCCGCTAGGATTGGTTTGGTATACGGGGGAGAGAACAGGCGTACCTTTTATCAAGGAAATGATATACGGAGGACGAGAAGATGGAAATTTCGGAAAAATGATGTGAATAAAACGCTATTAAATTCATACCATGAATCATTACCTATTGATTACACGAAGCCAGCCGCCGCCCCAAATCCCACGCATAGTTGCTCTAGTAGTATCTTCTGTATCGGTGTTCTCGTTTCGCTCATAGTCTTTAACCAGAGACCTTTAGAAAGAGACGATTGAAACCTCGCAGTTCTATTATTTGTTATCCTCCCTGGGGGGTCGTTGTTTCCTGTTGTTTCCCATTTACTCGGGGATTTCGAGGACATAACGGCCAGCGATCTTGCCTTGTTCTGTTCGGTTTGTTAGCAGAGTTTGATACCAAATGGGGTAGACATTTGTGGAGGGACACGAACCCATAAGCTCAAAGATCTTGGGGAGATCCTGCAATGGAGCAGTCTTGAATGGGGCCTTGATCAAACCGCGGGCGAAGAAGTCGATGGCCTCAACTCCATCTTGACGGTTACCAACATAGCTGCCCTTGATGGTAATCATGCGGACGACAGTACCGAAGACGGGGGCGCGGAGGTAGGCACCGGCAGGCAAGCCGATAGCGACGACGGTACCACGGGAACGGACGTATTCGGCAGCCTGCTGGAAGGGCTTCTCGGCGACGGCGAGAAGGATGACGGCATGGGCACCGAGGCCGTCGGGGGTAGCAGCCTTGACGTCGGCAACGAGATCTTGGCTCTTGGTGAAGTCGACGTATGCCTGTGATTGGAAAGGTATTGTTAGTTTCTCCAAGAAGACGAAGCTATCAAGACGGGCGGTAGTGGGGATCGATATACCTCAGCTCCCAAAGACTGGCACATGGCCTGCTTCTCGTCTCCACCATCGATGGCCACCACGCGGATGCCCATTGCCTTAGCGTACTGCATGGCCAGAGAACCGAGACCACCACCAGCGCCGACGATGGCGAGGGTCTGGCCCGGGCGGAGACCGGCTTCCTTGATTCCCTTGTAGGCGGTGATACCGGCACACAGGACGGGGGCGACAGCATCGAGGGGAACGTGCTTTGGCAGCTTCGAGGCGTGAGCGGCCTTGCCAACGGCGTACTGCTGGAAAGTTCCGTCGACGGTGTAGCCAGACAGGGAAGCATTAGGACAGAGGGGTTCCTCGGCTTGTTTACAGAATTCGCAGGCCAAGCAGGATCCATTGATCCATTTGAGACCGGCATGATCGCCAATCTGGAACTCGGTGACCAGATCACCGGTGGCGACAACGACACCAGCACCCTCGTGTCCACCCACCAGGGGCATCTTCACGGGGAGGGGCCAGTCTCCCTTCAAGGCGTGCAGGTCGGTATGGCAGACACCGGAGTAACGAACCTTGACCAGGATCTCATCGGGACCAGGCTTGGGGACAGGAATTTGCTTGTAGATGAGGGGACCGCCTTTCTGCTCGGCCACTTGAGCCCATTGCATCTGAGGGATAGTAGACATTCTGACTTTGTAGAGAGTTGGAATGGAGAGGGTGTTGCGAAAAAGCCGAGCTGATCGAAGTAACGAAATTTTGAAGAGAGTTCTGCGATGAGGAAGTCGCTTGATGGGGGGGGGGGAGAGAGAGAGGGAGAGAGATGGAATCGGAGTGGTTCTTATAGAAGTTGAGTACTTGAATGAACCAGGTGGGGTGACGGTTGACGGTGACGACCGAGTGAAGTGAAGGTCATCCAACCCCGATTATCTTCCAATCTGACATTTGTTCTTATTGGGTAGTTGATTCTCGTGGTGACGATATTGGAACCAGAACGAGAATGGTTGAATGGGGATACGGTTTAAAACGGACAGAAGGAAAATTCAGGAATCAATCACCGGAGAGAGGGAAAAGGAAAGGTCCCAAAAAAAGGTCCGTAGTACTCACTAATTGTTAGTAGATTCGACTCGAGACACACCGAATCTCTTCCAAGGCGATCAAACAATTCCGTAGTATCGTATCAGTAGTACCGGAAGTATCAGACCACCACTCACTGGTCGTCCGATGGACAAGAGGGACTTCCACTCTGATCTCCACATTGCCTGATCTGTCCATAGAGCAGGCAATGACTGACCTATACATCAGTATCTTTCTTTCCAGGACCATCCATTCCGATGGAAGTTGTACGGAGGACTCTGGACGGCGTACAGACTTTCCCTTCCTCCGAAAAAAATAAATAAAATAAAATAAAATAAAAAAGATGCCTTCTGTGCGGGGGAAGTACAGACAGGACCAGTTGGTGTACTTCATTGGTTCATTCTTCCCTCAATCCAGTAAGATTGATTCTTTATACATGCGGGGATGAGCCTGGACCCCTGTTTAAACCGTCAAGCTTGAACTTCGGGGTACGGAGTACATGATACTAGATATTAGATACTACTAGTAGATAGTAATATCTATCTAGATCTCATATTAGTACTCCGTACTCCGTAGACATGCTCAATTTTTGCAATCGAGAAACAATGGGTGGCGATGAACGGACGACGGTTGGAATCAGAATCAGATGATACTTACCTAAGGTTATCTATCGAATGATGTTCAATGCCTCAGGCAGAAAAGCCATCCGAAGGAGCTTCAAGTTCTTCCACACTTACTCACTCCCCTTGGTAGTAGGAGTACGGAGTACTTCGGTAGAGTATGTATTTAACTCCGCTTACCCCATCGTGGACTTGCTTTTGCTTTCTTCTCACGGCATGAGTTTAGCTTCTGGAGCGTTTGCTAGGTAGATCGATCTCGGGCGTACGGATCTCAACACCAGACTCTTGATCATAAGCATATTGCAGGAAGGTGACCCCTTTCCTCGTATTCGTGCGATCGCAAAATTTGAGCAACGTGGAACTTGAGAGAGATGGAAGACTTTGTACGGAGTAACCCAGAGTGGAATTATCTTCTTTAACATCGTTGACTTCTCTTCTCATGGGGATAAAATGGGATTCAAGTTCTACCTGGGAACAACCTGTCGCTGACAGCGTTCAATTCAAGTCAAAGGAGTGCTGGGGGAAGTCGGGGAATTTATAAGATTCAATCCAGACGAAGGAGTACCTTACGGGCAACTTTGAAGGACTCGACCTTTTGGAAGGTGACATCTGACCTCCACCCTTCCATAGAGGTATTAGTAGTAGGCATGGGTATCATACTATCAAGTCATTGTATAGTACTTTTCGCTGATACGAGGATATTTGAATTCAAAAATAATATCTATATATATCTATACATACTAGATATAAATATAAGGTCCAGAATTATTTAGATAGCTTTGTGTTATTCCTGGATAGTTAACCCTTCACCACAGATGAAAGGAGTTCAAGTTACCTTAGTAAGGAGTTGATAAATTTGTAACATACTGACCAAAGAGCTTACATTCCTTATTTAATACTTCCAGTGAGATTCAGACAGTATATAACAACTCAGGGTTTCACATTTACACTACTCCTAAAGGATGTGTAACACTGTACTGGATTTCCTGTGTCAAAACAAATGACAACTTTGTAGGCTGTTTGCAGAGAATGAAGAATTTCCCCCGTGTAAAGAGAAGATGTCAACCCAATCTTACAGGTGCAAAGGCTTTTTAATTTTAGTCTCGGCATTTATATATTGTTAAAGAATGGTAATACTACTTTTAATGGTGCGTGTCCTTTCAGCCGGTAATCGTTGGTTCAAGTAGTTTGCTTCATATTCAAGGTCTTTGCTATTTCCATGAGGTTTGTTCAATCCATAGGTAATAAGTTCTCTGTCTTGAGTGTTGCTATTTGTGACACTTGGATCAGAATTATATAAATAGAATAGAAGAATAAAATCTAGCTACATGGAACAGCTTGTTTTTTTTTTTTTTTTGGATTCACCAGGTTCTACTGCTGGAACTCTATTGAGGTGGTTATCAAGAATGATAAGATCACACTGCCTATCTAGATAGAAGTACAAAAGTACCTACAAGTTGTACCTACTTTCTAAAATCATGCAGGAAGTGGTTTACCAACATATGTAATCATGTTTCATTCCATGGTTAACTTGAAATCATTCCACAACAGAAGGTCTATGATATCAATGGAAGATTCATTTAATCTGAGATCTGGGGTTGTAATTACTGGTAACAAACCAGACAGACTTGGTAATGACCGGAATGGTAGGAACCTGTTGAGATTATTATTATTATCTACTAATATACGGAGTATATATATATATATATATATATTTGGACATATTGAATAAAGTGGACCAGTGACTAGGTAGTAACTAGTAATATCAGGAACAATCGACGAATATCAACACTATGGGATTGTAAATATAGTCTTGTGCATAGGTATGCTCACAAGCTCTCCTACTACGGAGTACTACTACGGAGTACTCCGTATACTCCGTACAGCATCCAAAGCTGCCAAGCTTACCTTACTTTACTGTATGTAATGGAAATACACATACCACGGAAAGCGTGTTTCGGATGGGCGATTAAGTACTGTACAGAGAACGAACGACACGAAGAAGGGAACAGACCAGAATGGGAAGAAAGAGTTGGGCAAAGGGGGAAGAAAAGGCGACCAGAGAGGGAAAAAAAAAAAAAAATACTGGAACGGCCAACAACCCATCGAGCGTTATCACCACCACCACCACCTGATCTGCTTCGTATCGTCAACTTCTTCCTTCTTTCCTCTCCTCCTCATCTTCGTCCTCTTCCTCATCCTTTCCATCTCGATCGCCATCTCTCCGCCCATCGCATTCGTATCCCAATCTCTTCCCACCCACTCCTTAGCTGGGCCTGGCTTTTGGCGCATCCTCTCGCCTCATCGGGCGATTGCTGCTCTCTTTCAGAACCGCTGATCCGTGAGGGTTTGTTGGTTTACCATCCAAGCACAAAGAGCCTTTGCAAAGAGCCTTTCCTTCAGATTCCTCTCTACTCCGGTAAGGCGATCTCCCCTTCCACCACTCGATCTGTGTGTCTTCCCTTCGTTCACTTCCACATCTATAACACATCGGCGATCCATACTGTCATATTCAACTCACCTTCCGATATTCGAGCACCTCAAATTAATTCTCCAAGCAGAGAGCGCTATAGCGACAACCGAGCGGACGCGTGAGAGCTTCGCTTTGACATTTCGCACCCATAACCGGACCTTCCCGCGCATGACCGGCGGTCGCCCATTGTAACCGTTCATGTTCATCTGACACAATCCTTCCTGCCTTCATCGTCTTTTGAACCCTTGCCGTTGGCATCGTGAAACATTCGCCGCCGCGTTTTCGGCATACGCGGCCACTATGACGGGAGCTCCGCCATATAATCCCCAGTCCCCTACTCAGCAGCACCGCTATCCTGGCTACTCTCCGTCAAACAAGAACCGCCCCTTTTATCCCAACAATGACCAGTATCCACAACATCCCCCCCAGACGCCTCCTGCGTTCCCTCCGCAGAGCACAATGTCCCGGAGCCCCCACTACTCACATGCATCTCCATTGCCGGCTACTCTCCCACCATTGAACGGCAGCGCACCTCCGCATCCTTCCGAACCTTCATCCCAATTTCAAACTCATTCGTCGACCGGAACTCCTCAGTTCCCTCTTCCTCGACCTTATTCAGGCCCCGTCTTATCAGGCAACGGCGCATCTCCTTACGGCCACTCGACTCCGTCTCATGCCCATCCGACCAACAGGCCGGATAGTCATCCGCAGCTTTCCCCGAAGAAAGAGACAGAATCGTCTTATATGGGAGGTCATGGTGTTGCCGGATATCCGGCATCCATCATAAGAGAGCCAAAGCCGGTCTCCCCTCCAAAAGAAGCAGTATGTTCTGTTGTTGAATCGACTATTTTCCTACACCAAATTTTGAGATATTATTTACTAATGTACAACTCCTTGTTGCCACATATAGAAGCCTGCCAGGGCGGCAGATCCCATGTCTTTCGCTAGTATTCTTTCTGGCCCGGCCGAAGAGCGCTCCCCTCCTAAGCGACAATCCCCCCTCCCAGAGACGACACCAGCAGCGGTAACATCGACACCCCGAGGGGCAACTCAACTCAGTCCGCCTCCCCCAACTCCCGTTCCTCCCTCGCACCAACGAGTAAAAGAGCAAGAGCAGGTATTACCCAGATTGGAAAAAAAGCCTAGTTCGGAGAAACGCCGCCGTAACGTTGAACAAGACAACAAAGCAGGTGAACCATTTACCAGCACTTCAACCAACGGTGTCCCTGCGCCAACTAAACTGTCTATCCAGCCTCGTGGTTCCGGTTCTCGTAAGATTCTGTCGGACCGGGAGACGGAGACCATCAATAAACACATGGCCGATATTGACAATGCAGAAAAGAGTGACGTGGATGCCCCTGGGTTCGAGGAAGAGTACAAACGCTACAGCATGAAGAGCAGGAAACGGGCTTTAAATGCTGAGAGAATCGAGGGAGTCAGGCGCAAGGTAAGCCGTTGATTTCTACATTACCCGGATCACCGGACTTACGCAGACTGCAGCGTCGCCGGAATGATTTCTTGATCAACCTTGGGAAGTCGCTCGAGAAACAGGCCTCTGTGGGAATGGAGCGGTTCCGGGCCGCGAACGAGGCCTCCGTCGTTTCAGAAGTCCAAGCCAAAGAAATCCAAGATGAAAAGGAACGCAAGAAAGATATGCAAAGGAAACGTCGTAGGGAGAATACGGTTCGGATGGAGATGATGAAGAAAGTGGAAGCCGAGCGCAGGGCGAACAAGGCTCAAGACTCCGCTGAGAAAGCCAAGTTTCTGCGCGAAGCTGAACGGGCCCAAAGGAAAATCAAGTCTACCAAGAGAGCCTTGGAGGGGGTTACAGCACCTGAAGAGATCGGCGAAGTCACCCCTCTGGCTCCAAACCTCGAAGGTGGCACTACTAGCTCATTTCACATCGGTCGAAGCTCTCCGTCACGACGGAAATCGGGACGTGGAGGTCCCGTCACACGGCCCAAGAAGTCGAAGGAGCAAAAGCAAGCCGAGAAAGACGCAGCGGAGGCCGCCTATGCCGCAATGGAAAATGACGAGCCGCTACCTCTTGCACCTAAGGAAGATCCTCGTAAGGAATCTCTCAAGAAGGAGGCTAAAGGCAGTCGCTCCAAGGAGCCTAGCCCCGCGCCCCTGTCCGCTTATGAAACAAAAGGCTACAATCAGATCTATGAACAAATCTGGCGAGATATTGCGCGTAAAGATATTCCTAAGGTCTACCGCGTCAAGGTCCTCTCGCTCAGTACCCGACAGGAGAACTTACGCAAAACTGTTCAGTTAGCCAGTAAGCAGTCTCGGAAGTGGCAGGAACGCACCAACAAGAGTATGAAGGACACCCAAGCCCGGGCCAAGCGGACGATGCGCGAGATGATGTCATTCTGGAAGCGCAACGAGCGTGAAGAGCGGGATTTACGCCGTCTTGCCGAAAGACAGGAGATTGAGTCTGCTAAGAAAGCCGAAGCAGAGCGAGAGGCCAACCGCCAGAGACGCAAGCTTAACTTTCTTATCTCGCAAACCGAACTATACTCCCACTTCATTGGCCGGAAAATCAAGGATGCCGAGGGAGATGCCTCCGGTGATACCGCGGTTGAAGGAACGGATGAGGCAATTCAACCTGGGAAAGGCCAAGAACATACCATGGATCTGCCCCCCAGCGTTGCAGACGCTGGCGCTAAGGTTACCAACTTCGAGGACCTCGATTTCGATGCAGAAGATGAATCGGCTCTTCGGCAGGCAGCAATGGCCAATGCCCAGAATGCCGTTAAGGAGGCCCAAGACCGAGCGCGAGCTTTCAACGGCGGACAGGATCAAATGGCAGCTTTGGATGAGGGTGAATTGAATTTCCAAAACCCGACAAGCTTGGGTGACATTGAGATTTCGCAGCCCACCATGCTCACAGCGAAATTGAAAGAATATCAGTTGAAAGGTCTTAATTGGCTTGTCAACCTATACGAACAAGGTATCAACGGTATCTTGGCCGACGAAATGGGTCTAGGCAAGACCATTCAGTCCATCTCAGTTATGGCCTACCTCGCCGAAGTTCACAATATCTGGGGTCCGTTCCTAGTCATCGCGCCCGCCTCAACCCTGCACAACTGGCAACAGGAGATTACCAAATTTGTTCCTGATATTAAGGTCCTTCCTTACTGGGGCTCGGCAAAGGACCGCAAGATTCTCCGCAAGTTCTGGGACCGCAAGCACATCACCTACACCAAGGAGTCGGAGTTCCACGTGCTAGTGACATCGTATCAGCTAGTGGTTCTCGATGCGCAGTATTTCCAGAAGGTTAAGTGGCAGTATATGATTTTGGATGAGGCTCAGGCTATCAAATCCTCACAAAGCTCCCGTTGGAAGAACCTCCTAGGGTTCCATTGTCGTAACCGCCTCCTCCTCACTGGTACGCCCATTCAAAATAACATGCAGGAGCTGTGGGCTCTGCTCCACTTTATCATGCCAACCTTGTTCGATTCTCATGACGAGTTCAGCGAGTGGTTCTCTAAGGATATTGAGTCTCACGCTCAGAGTAACACAAAGTTGAATGAGGATCAGCTCAAGCGTCTCCACATGATCTTGAAGCCATTCATGCTCCGTCGTGTCAAGAAGCACGTCCAGCAGGAACTTGGCGATAAAGTTGAGAAAGATGTCTTCTGCGATCTAACCTACCGCCAGCGGGCCTACTACAGCAACCTGCGAAACCGCGTTAGTATCATGGACCTTATCGAGAAGGCCACTATTGGTGACGACGCCGACAGTACGACGTTGATGAATTTGGTCATGCAGTTCCGGAAGGTTTGTAACCACCCAGACCTGTTCGAACGGGCGGAAACAAAATCACCATTCTCTATCGCACATTTTGCGGAAACGGCCTCATTCGTCCGAGAAGGCCAAAATGTTGATGTCGGCTATTCGACACGAAACCTAATCGAATATCCCTTGCCACGTCTTCTATGCAGTTCTGATGGCCATTTGGATGTGGCAGGGCCTGGTAACCTCCACGCCGGCTTCCGCGGCAAGTACCTGGCCCATTTGATGAACATCTTCGCTCCAGAGAATATCAAGCAAAGCGTCGAACAAGATGGCGCCTTCTCTTTCCTACGCTTTGTGGATACTTCCATTAATGAAGCGTATGAACAGTCACATCAAGGTATCTTCGAGCGGGCAGTTCGCCATCGTGGCAGACCCAACAGACTGTCGCGGCTCAATGTACTATATGATGACGATTATTATGACGATGAAAGAACAGCGACATCTATCCTTCCTCATACGATGTTCAATATCATCCAACGTAACGACCAACATGCGATTCATGATGTCACGACGGAGGGATACCTGCGGGAATTAACGAACGTGGCACAGTCCGTCTTTCAGCGTGAGGGTCTCGGTGTCATTGAGCCTTGTGCCAGTCCCGCAGCGTCTGCGCCTCCAATTACTGTTTCCTCTTCCAGTCGAGCACCCCTGAATGAGATGAATGATAGCCTATTCAACATTCGAATTCGGCATGCCTTACTCAGCACGCCTTCTAAACGAGTTGAAGAACAGATTCTTGAAAAGAAGCTGGACCCTACCCCTTACTCGCTTCCGCCAATGCTACCGCAGCCGACCTCCAGCAAGGGACGTTACACGCATATTGAAGTACCATCTATGCGACGATTTGTTACAGATTCCGGTAAATTGGCTAAGCTAGATGAGCTTTTGCGAGAGCTGAAAGCGGGCAATCATCGCGTGCTACTCTATTTCCAGATGACACGCATGATTGATCTAATGGAGGAGTACTTGACCTACCGTAATTATAAGTATTGTCGCTTAGATGGAAGCACGAAATTGGAGGACCGTCGCGACACGGTGGCCGATTTCCAGCAGCGTCCGGAAATCTTTGTGTTCCTCTTGTCTACTCGTGCTGGTGGTCTGGGTATCAATTTGACTGCAGCAGATACAGTCATTTTCTATGACTCTGATTGGAACCCTACCATTGACTCTCAAGCCATGGATCGCGCTCACCGTCTTGGTCAGACCAGGCAGGTTACAGTGTATCGGTTGATTACTCGCGGCACCATTGAGGAGCGTATCCGTAAGCGAGCTCTGCAGAAGGAAGAAGTGCAGCGTGTTGTCATCTCGGGTGGTGCAGCTGGCGGAGTTGACTTCAACACTCGCAACCGCGAGAGCCGAACCAAAGACATTGCCATGTGGCTGGCCGACGATGAACAAGCCGAGCTCATTGAGCAAAAAGAGAAGGAAGCCCTCGACCGAGGTGAGGTGTTTGGTGCTAGTAAAGGTGGGAAGAAAGCTGCCCAGAAGAGAAAGAGAGACATTACGCTAGATGACATGTATCATGAAGGTATGTTCATTCGATCAAAACTCTCCGCTCCGCTCTTGGAGGGACTTCCGATCATCGCGCTAACCTAACGCTTTCTATCTTTAGGCGAAGGAAACTTTGACGATGCGAGTGCAAAGCCATCCGGAGCGGCCACTCCTGTGTCGACTGCAGAAAACCTGGGTACCCCATCGTCGACCCCAGTCCCCAAACGGGGGCGTGGACGGGGGACCGTGAAAGGCACGTCGAAAAGAGCCAAAACCACTAAGGAACGGTTACGGCTCATTGACGGCGACGGCGGCTTAGGGGCTAGCTGATTCAATGAATATTTGCGCCGAAGAGTTGACACACGGCTGGTCATGGTCACGGCGTTGAGAGACTGTATTGCTTTTCTATTCTTTTCTTTTCTTTTCTTTTCATTTCATTTCATTTCTCCTTTTTCTTCTTCTTTGCTTTTCTTAAAAAACTCTTCTCATAGGCAGCTTGTCTCCTGCCTTGTATTAACAGCATATATTCCTGATGTACGACGCAATTAAGAGGCATTGCGGATGGTAATAAGGGGCCAATGATGGGGCAAAAGGTAGAAGAAGAATTTTTGAAAGTGGCGGCAAGATCATAGACAGAGAGAGAGGGTGTTGTTGTGCACTTATTTGTTGTATTCCTGGAGTCCGGAGTATAGCGGAGAGTACGGAGTATACTCCGTACCTCTGAGTACCTCTGAGTACCTCTGAGTACCTATGAGTACCTCTGAGTATTGATACCAGTACGTACTAGTATGTATGTATTGAATGATTTTTTACCGATGACTAAGGAGGGACCACCGTCCAATCACAGGGAATCGAGGTTATCGTCAGCCGCTACGCTGAGGCTGACATACATTACCGAATTAAGTCCGCGGACCAATTACGGCCGAGGATATCGTAAGCCATACCGAGTGGACCGTTTAAGTTCACCCTCATTAAAGCCGATCTTTCCAGATTTCCTCTTCACCGTGCACTTGGTCCTGTGGCATTCCTTTTTCTTTCTTCCTTCCTTCCTTTCTCTTTCTTTCTTTTTTTCTTTTCTCTCTTTGGGTCAATTTGAAATCTCGACTCCTGCTTTCCTCTTCTGTATCTTGTCAGTCTCACTCATGGAGTCTCTTCTCCAGCAATCCCGGGCCATGTGCCCGTTTCTCAAGCGCACTTCTCCGGCCTCTTTGCGTACGCTGGCAACGGCTACTCGCCCGAGCACCAACTATGGGGGAGGTACCATGTCCAATCTCCAGGTCATCGCCCGTCGTTGCCCCGTCATGAGCAAGGCTTTGGCTGTGCAGAGCGCTCGTATGGTTGGAACCAAGAGATTCACCTCTTGTGCTGCCGGCGTCACCGGTCTCGGTAGCAAGCATTGCCGTTCTTCTCCGGGAAAAAGAACATTGCACTCCACCTCCGGTAACGGCGCAACTGTGAGCGCTGAGATTTACAAGAACACCCAGAGAGATCCGCCCGACTTCTCCAAGATCAACACCCCTTCCAGTGCGACCGCCGCCGCGACATCTGGCCCTCGTCCAGATGCTCCCGCGGCAAAGCCATTCAACTACAATGCCTTCTACAATGCCGAATTGGAAAAGAAGCACAAGGACAAATCATATCGCTACTTCAACAATATCAATCGTCTTGCACAGGAATTCCCCCAGGCGCATACTGCATCCGCGGAAGAACGGGTGACGGTCTGGTGCTCAAACGATTATCTTGGGATGGGCCGCAACTCCGAGGTGCTGGCAACCATGCATAAGACGCTGGACACCTACGGAGCTGGGGCGGGAGGTACTCGCAACATTTCGGGTCATAATCAGCATGCCGTGGCGCTGGAGAACACCCTGGCCAAGTTGCACGGCAAAGAAGGGGCCTTGGTCTTCAGCTCATGCTTTGTGGCTAACGATGCGACTCTCGCAACTCTGGGTAGCAAGATGCCAGATTGCGTCATTCTGTCGGATAGCCTGAATCATGCATCGATGATTCAGGGTATTCGCCATTCTAGTGCCAAGAAGATGGTTTTCAAGCACAATGATCTGGTCGACCTTGAGACCAAGCTGGCATCGTTGCCTCTCGACGTCCCCAAGATCATTGCCTTTGAGTCGGTTTATAGCATGTGCGGATCTATTGCGCCAATCGAGAAGATTTGTGATCTTGCCGACAAGTACGGTGCCATCACTTTCTTGGATGAAGTCCACGCCGTGGGAATGTATGGTCCTCACGGAGCAGGTGTTGCAGAACACCTTGACTATGATGTCTACGCATCCCAAGATACGCCCACTCCTCGCAGTACTAAGGGAACTGTGATGGACCGTATCGATATCATCACTGGTACTTTGGGCAAGGCCTACGGATGCGTCGGTGGATACATTGCTGGATCCGCTGCGATGGTTGACACCATTCGTTCTCTTGCCCCTGGCTTCATCTTCACTACATCCTTGCCACCAGCTACCATGGCTGGTGCAGACACTGCCATCCAATACCAGGCTCGTCACCAGGGCGATCGCGTTCTGCAACAGTTGCATACCCGTGCGGTCAAAGCAGCATTCAAGGAGCTGGATATCCCGGTGATTCCAAACCCGTCTCACATCGTTCCGCTCCTGGTCGGGGATGCTGAGGTTGCCAAGAAGGCGTCAGACAAGCTCTTGGAGGAGCATGGGATCTACGTGCAGGCCATTAACTACCCGACCGTACCTCGGGGTGAAGAACGGCTTCGTATCACGCCAACCCCGGGACACATTAAACAGCACCGTGACCACCTAGTACAAGCCGTCCAAACCGTCTGGGAGGAGCTCGGTATCAAACGCACCAGCGATTGGGAAGCGCAAGGCGGTTTCGTCGGCGTGGGCGTCGAAGGTGCCGAAGCTGAGAATCAGCCGATATGGAATGATGCGCAGCTGGGCTTGAAGGAAAATGAAGCCGTGGAGGCCGCCGTGGAGCGTGAATTTGCTGAGGCCGCCATGACCGCTGCCCGTATGCAGACCGCAACTCCTATTCGTCCTGCCGCGGTCGCCACTTCTTCGATCCCTGTGGGAGTGGCTGCCTGAAGTGGCTTCGTGAATATGCGCTGAAATCGTTACAACAGTGGAATAATATATACAGGATCTATATATTCCACATCCACTCGCTGCTGTGCGCCATATGTCTGGACGTAATTGGTATTTAGACTGCTAGTTAGGAACCAGCCTGTCATTACCGTGTGTCTTGGTGTGAAATGAAATCCGACATACCGTCTACCCAAGTCAGTTCCATGTAGTCTGTAGCTGCAACAATTGTAGGAGTTAAAAACAAACACACCACAAGAACTGGAGATATTACCGAATCAGGAGATTTGCAAGGTAACTACAGGGCATGTCAGAAGAGCCGCTTACCGCTTCCCTAATCCTTTGTTTATAAGTCTTTCTGCCTCCTAGAATTCGAGCAATCAGCAATTCTCGCCATATTGTATACCGAAGCAACTCTGATACAGGGAATCCCTGTATATTAGCAAGCTACCAGACTCCTATCGTTTCCCATACAAAATTTCTTATATAGAGAGTTAAAAAATTATACGGAGTAAGTTAACATCATTCCTTCAAAAAAACCTCCTTTTAGGGTAGAAGATCTGTCAACTAGGAAGGTGTTTATATATGATGCGCCAGGAATCCAAATTTCTATGCCTTAGTAGTTACTAAGTCCCAATTAACTCCATATAGCAGGGTTTTACATATACACTGGATCGAAGACTACTATCCACCACAAACATCATGATATAAATATAAATAATACTATAATCTAGTGGCATCGTCCACAACCTCCGCACGCCACTGAATATTTAGTACTCAAGTATCCCACCCACCCTCGACAACTTCACTCAAACAACCTGAAAGATATCTTTCCCCCCAAACAGCCTCACCGAACTTCAACCAACTGGACGTCTAGTGGTTCGCACGGGCTCGTCGTCTGTCCGATCTACATCGTCGATTACAGCTTCTCGGATGTTAAGGGCATGTTTGGTCTAATCCTGTATATGTGTAGAGCTTGCGCTGCGGACAGCTTAGGAAAGAATATTACTTTCTTCCACTCTATGGAGGAGAGACGGTATCTCTGTTCTCGGTGATTCCTATACTTCAAGGGTTGGAGAATAATCTCAGGCTAGCAACGGCGGTAGTTGCTAGATTGCAAAGGTAATGGCAGTATGCCGATGATACTTGCTTTGCAAGGCTTGTTCTCTTATTTGTCCGTTCCCTGAAGATCTGGGATACCGATGGTTAGTATGAATGACAATAAAATACTACTAGATAACATAGAAGAGGGGCCTTCAATAATTCGTAACTTAATATTTATCCACAACAGTATGTACATATAGTACAGCCTAAAAAACCGAACGCCAATCGCGCCATGGACAAGCTGAACGCAAATCGATTCTTTTCACTTTGTTTTTTTCGGTGCAATGAAGGACTACCTTCTTCCACCACGGCTAACTTTTGGGAACTCAACGGGGACTTTCAATCTAGCCACACGTCTAGCATTGGCTTCGGCCTTACCGCCCTTAATGCCCCATTTGGCGAATTCTGTCTCGCGCGGCTTGTCGATACGGCAGCCCAACTCGCGGAAGTATTGCAAGATGACGGCATTATCTAGGCGTAGGTCGTCGCGCAGATCGGACGGGTCCGTTGCCAGTTCGTTGGCCGCGTTTCCACCCTGAGAGCTCGAGCCGCCGTCCTTGGCTGGTTGGGGTGGAATGTGGAGCGATAGGGCGCAGATGGTGGTGTGCAGGAAGGTGATGTCGTTTTTGTTGAGATTGGAGCCTTGCGGAGCGAATTTGCGGCGGATGGCATCAATGACGGGGTCTGGGAGGGTTTCGGCTGCATCGGTTGTGGCACCGGTGGGGGAGGAGAGAATGCGGCGAAGTTCCTCGCGAGGTGGAAGACGTTTGCTACCAGGGCCGGAAGATGATTTGGAGTCCCTACCTGGGCGGAGGGCGCGGGCGAACTCGAGGAGAAGGAAGATGAAACGCAGGACCTGGAGCTGGGTGGCATTGGTGGAGTTCACGACTGCCTCCACGCGGCGAGACACATATCGCGAGGTGGTGGTCACGGCCTGTCCAGAGTTGACGCTCTCCTGCCATTCGTTCATGCCAGGGAGCTGCTGGAGGGTGGACAGACCTCCCGGGATAAGCACATCGATCGGGTACACATCTGAAGGATGAGAAGCAGCCAGGTTGGCCTGGGGCAATGGCTTGTTAGCTTGGATTTGAGCCTGCACCGCAGCAGTCTTGGTAGCAATGTCGGTAGCGGAGTCGAGGGGCATGGACGAAAGGATAGCAGATTCCGCGGCGGAGGCCGCACCAGCGGGGGCATTGGACAGTTGAGCATTTTCGGCCATGGACTGTGCGGCTTTACGAGACTGCTTGGTACCGAAGGTGTTGGTAAGTTCTGTGCGTTGGGCGCGCATGGTTTTCTAGATGGATCTGTAAGTAATGCACGTCCGCCTCTGTTGCAGGGACAAGAGCTCACCATCTCTTCGTCCTCACTCTCAATCTCCTCCTCTTGCTCTGCAGCAGCCTTCGCCCTCCTTACGGCGCCTCGAAGGGTCACCTTCCGCACCTCTATGAATTGCCAACTCTTCTGTTCAGGATCCACAACGGCGATGTAATGCTTCAACTGCGAATCGGCATCATCTTCGGCCTCGCGGCCCACGAAATCCATCTTTGGATGCTCCGAGGTCTGGAGCAGCAACTCAGAGGAGACTATTCCCCTATTCCGGGTGGAGCGGTCCAAACTGGAGCCATCTGGGCGGTCCTTGAGGTATGGTTTTAAACGAAGGTCTCGGGGTGCGTTCACGCCGGGGGTGGTTACTAGATCCGTAATTAACCTGGTGCACATGCTGGCGAGTTTTGAAGCGAGGCAAGAAGCGTAGAGAACATACTGATCACAGGAGCCAATCCACTGTCATCGTTGACCACGCTGGCTGCTAGAGGAGGCAGGTCTTGCAATTCGAGAGCGGGCTTTTTACTGGGCCGCTCGTGGCCATTTGAAGCGCGCTTGCGCTTCTTTTCCACTTTATCGGAAGGCATTATGTTGAATTCCCAATTGAGTCGGAAGACGAAAAAATCGGGAAACGACTTTGCGTGGAGAAGAGCGTTGGAAGATTATCTCAACTGTCAAGTAAAACCAAAAAAAATTGCTTTGGAGGAAACTAGTGGCAGAATTTATTTCTGGATTTTGGTCTCCGCACTTGAAGGCGGAGAAGAAAGCATTGGATCATATCAAACGCACAAATCCACCAACTTGCATATCAAGAATTGGGATCCAACTTGAAGACTCGAGATACTACATTTTATTCTATGATTTGTTTTTTTTTTTGTTCGTGTGTTCAGATCATTGCATTCATTGCAAACTTTTCAATTTGAAATAAATCCTCGAGGACCTCTCCATGGCTCAAGACTTGTACTGTCAATCCAGTGCAAGCCCTAAGAAAGAGCAATTGACCAGATCCCATACAGAACCCAAAGGGTCGGCGGAATAAAACCAAATAGTACATGAGAAACGTGACCATAAACTTCTTCCACGACCCCTCCACCTCTGCCAAACACATTTCCCCTCCAAGACGCTGGAAACGTACGTAGTACATATCCCTGGCTGGTCACAATTCGAAACCGTTCAACGAGCCCCAGAGGTTGGATGTAACGTTTTCGTTGAATGACGGACTCCGGCTTCGACAGAATGTGGAGAAAATAGCAGACCAGCCAGGTCCCGGTAGAGTGACGAAACCACGAAGCGATCATAACAGTAAATCATCATCGTTACGTCGTCGACCGTTGCCATGTTTAGCATTCAACTTGAGCTTCGCATGGAGAACTGAGATGGATTGGGCGAGTCATTTATTTGCTGTGTACAGTGATTAGTCCCATTGGCCTTTTTTTTTTTTTTTCTTCGTCTGAAGCTTCAGCTCTCTTCGGGGAACTCACCTGCGAGCACGCATCTTTCTGCGCTTACGCTTCAAACGACGGACGCGCTTCTTTCTCCACTTGGCTCTCATCTTCGAAGAGTGTTCGAGACTGTGAAGCGTTAGTTGGTATTTAAGAAGAAAGGCAACCAGGTGCCAGCCCGGACTGTATACATACACTGCTGCGAGGATGAGAAGATGGTTGAAAGAAAGATGAAGAGCAGCCGCCGGCCGAGCTTCTTGTGTGCGTCGTGGCTGACTCAGCATCGTAAGACGCTAAGGGTTCGCTAGTGCTGCACCGCCGTTGATTGGCTGGCCAGGGGCTTACCGAGAAGGCATTACGTCATCCATACCTCCAGTCTTACTAACTAGATATTTGTAGCTCTCAATCTACATCATAGATCAACAACCTGAAGATTTCTACAGAGAAGCGAATGAAGAAGCTTCAAATTCAGAATCAGAACTCATCGATCCATCCTTCCACTTATTGATTTCGGAAGTCTCTATCCCAGTGTACGAAATATTACAAGACAACGAGCTTAATGCACGATTGCATGACGCTGAGTCTGGTTTGAGATACGCTATGGCAGAGAGTAATAACAAAGCAATCCAATTCAACAGCCAAATGGCAACGAGTACTTTAGGCTATGGTCATCCTACATTGAAAACGCGCTACATGCCTTCAACCTCACGAATATGATCAAAATCAGCGTTCCTAGGCCCCCATTCAATCCCACTGACTACCTACGTTGGACCGAAATCAGCAGCGCACTGCGAGGCTGGCTGATGACACAGATCTCGCCTGAAGTAGCGGAACTAGTCATGATGTCATCAGATTCTAAAGAGTATACAGACGAGGCGTTTGCAATGATAAAGAAGCAGGTTATAGGAGACGGTCACGTCGTCGCTAGGACCACCCTAGTAGAGACGCTGAGGTTCAATCGTGACCAGTTCCCGTCAGTAGAGGCCTTGAAGCCTTTTATGACAAAATGACGATGTGCGACTACTTAGGCCTCAAGATCTCACCTTATTTTGCAGTGCAGTGGCTGATCTATCATTTGCGAGATGGTCTAGCAGGCTGGCTCGAAACCTACGAAACTATGCTGCGAAAAGATGCAGCCATTTCATTCAGCGAGGCCGATTTGCGTCGCTTCATAATTACAGCCTCAGGGAAAGGCCCCGGAAAGCGCGCTGGGCTCATAAACGTACCAGGCGGTGATGGCCATCAACATGATCTTGAAGAGCTGATAACATAGCTAACTAGAAGACGCGAGTTCTACGTACAACAACAACAACAACAACAACAACAACGTGGCTATGATCTCGTGACCCCGGGCCGATCTCAGCTGGGATCCTCTTGCCAACATATTATATCAGCTAGCAAGTATTACACTAAGTGGGCCTCAATTTCTTAAGCAATATTGTTGGACAGGATTTCAAAAAAGGCGTATGGGACGGAGAAATGGTCAGTGCAGTATTATCATTAGTCCTTTTGACGATATTCAAGTCTTCTTGTAGGCCGAGGACTGCTGCATTACTGATATTCACACCATTAAACACAAACGTAAGATGGCTATGCACCAGTGGGCATGGGGCACGGTATGCCCGTTAGTCAATCTTAGAATAAGCTTACGCCCTGTAGTATCCTTCAGTTGAAGGGGAGCGGTTGGGTGCGCGTCAACGTGGCCTTCTATCTTGCCATCTTGGAGAGGGAGTTGCTCTGATGGTATAGCTTGTTGTTGGCATCATCCACGTGGCACCACGTTCAGCGCACCGCACCGTCAAACCCCATGGTGAAAATATCCTCAGTCCTCCTTAATTTAGAGGACTAACTTGAATATAACCAATGATCAGGACTAGTGTTACTAAAGCCGTCATATGCATATCAAATGATTCTCTTGGACGTGGAAGGATTACAAGCAATGGATCACTCGGCAATGAGAAGCCCTAAACTCATTGGTTGGATGAGATCCCTTGCAAATTTTAGGTATGGATCCCCACCTAATACTACCTTATAAGTATGTACAGTATGTACATACCTTCGGTAGTAATAGGTAATCGAGGTTAACATTGGAAATCCGAACTTTTCGACCCCTGGTCTCAACCTTAGTATGCCTATAGGTATGCAAGTCAACCATCTGGTACTTATTCTATCCAATGAGTTACGCCATATTCAGCTATAGAAGACACTAGACCCTAAAGATGCCCAGTGCTTTCCCCGCAGTCCCAAGTGCCGTTGGAGTACTCCGTAGTTTAGTAATAATTACAGTTACAATGGATGTAATTGTAAGTACGCCGTATCAGTATTTACGTGGGACTGAAAAAGACAATCGGTGGGGAATTTAAGGTACGGTAGGTAATTAATTATTCAAGGCTGTCATTAACCAGTACTCAATACAGATGAATTGAGTAGCAGGAAAGGTCTATCTTACTCGTGTTTTAGTAGGTAAAATGTGATGCCTTCTCCCAGCTTACACTAACTTGAAGTCTGTACTAGGCTTAGACCCTCCATGAAATTCATATGAGTTCTATAGATAATTGATATGCCTATTCTACTGTAACGTGGGCGCCATTCAAGTTGATAGAACCATCTCTAGATATCGCAATTATGGTGAGCACTATCATTCTACTAAATGCGTAGCTTTCATGACATTGCGTGCGTGTGCGGAATATCGTACAAAACACACGTCCCTACCAAACACCAAAATCAGGATGATTCAGGCCAGAGAAGGGGGGTTTGGGGCAAGGCTGGGCCAGTGGGAATGTGTGCTATTGGTGCAAAGGAAATGCTTGACTGCCTATGTAGCAGTTGATGGCTGCTCTTCCACTGCCTTTCCCCACGCCTTCTCAAACTCCGAGTCCGCACCGGACCCTGCGGTTGACGGTTGTTGGGCCCGGTTGCTGTCATGTCCCTCATAATCTTCTCTTTCGATTAACACCGTATCAGAACCGGGAGCATCCTCCCCTGAAGACTCCTTTTTAATCGCAGACCCAATCAATTCAGCATCGAAATTCGAGCTGTACACTACTGCCGCAAAGGCTTCTAACTCTCGGACGCCTTGGTCCATTGCGGTCAGATATAGATTTGGAGCATTCGTACCATTGCCAATCACATGCGCCTGCCGGGCCAGGACCGCCAGTACGTTGGCTAGCTTTGCCTTCGGCTCAAAGCTATCACCCCCGGGAACAACTGTGGCAACCGAGGTAAATGATTGAGGCACGCTCCGTGGGGTTTGCGATGTTGACCTGAAGGCATCGGCGGTACATTGATCGATCAGCATTTGGAAGCATTCGTTATTCAGAAGCATCAGGACGCGAACAAAGGTGGGTGATTCGATAATGTCGGCCGTTTCGTCCAGAAGATGCCGCAATGTAGATGCAGTTTGTGAAGCCGCAGATTCCGTCACGCCGAGTACACCAGACTCCTCGAGCAATTTATCTTCCTCTTCGCAAGGAGGAAGTAGATAGGAAAGCCACTTCCTATGCCTATGGGAACAGTCAGCAAAAAGTTCGGTTGGCTTTGGGGCAAGGGTTAACATGCTTTCTCTCCTCCTCAGTCCGTCCTTCCACTTTCCTCCGGACCTCCAAGAATAAGTCTGACAGTCTGGTCAAGGAAACATCTTCCCGAGGATTCAGAGGCCCAAAGACCTCGGTGACGGCAGTCTGTACCTCGTTCATTACCTGCTTCCAACCTCGGTGGAGCAACCACCAGCTAAAGGCAAGATATCGTCGGTTGGTCTCAAAATCATTGCCGAAAGTCTGTGTAAGGTCATCATCGTCATGGTCCTCTAGCCTGATCGTTGATTCGTTGGTAGGAGGCATCGCCATAGAAATTACGCTGGATAGATAGTTCCGGCGGCCGAGAAGGTTGAGTTGGATTCGTGTAAAAATGACCAACAGTGAAAGTGTATATATGAGAGTGAAGGACCTAGTGATAGCTGTGACAAGCACATCAGTCCGAGTTATCGGGCCACCCTATGGTTGAGACGGCATACAAGTAATTTTGACCTCGTTCCAAAGCTGGGTCTTATTCCGCTTCGGCCGCACCTCGCCATCGCCCTCAACGGGAGATTCTCCCGATTGGCTTGTACGGATGTATCCATCACTCTGAAAACTGGATAGACTACGTCGGTCATCCTCCGGCAAACTCGGAGATACAGAGCTTAGTTCTGACCCGGTCCCTTCCGCAGCGCTGAGCCGTGCCAATCTTTCTGCTCGTTTTCTTTGTAGCTCCTTCGTCAATTCTTCGACAGGAAGGGCGTCCAGAATATCTTCCGCTGCGGTCGGCAAGAGAGCGAGGACGGTATAAGTGCAGTCCGTCTGGTTTTGTTCGAAGCGTCGCCGTAAACTACAACATCCGAGTATGATGCGTCAGTTACCATCTCCGAGCATGCGAGCGCACGGTACAAGGAGGACTACTCACTTCTCTCGAGCAATTCGGTCAAGGCTCATACGTTCCCGTGCTTCTGATATTTTGGAGATCACATATTGTGCCGCAAGATAACCAGCTCCGATCACACCAGCCCCGATCGCGAGACCCTTGCGATTGCGCCGGAACCAGCGCCTAGTAGCACCGATCATGGTGGAGCGGCGGTTAATGTCTTTCAGGGGTATAAATCAATTCAACTCATCATAAATTATTGCATAATGAGGTGATAAAGTCAAAGATCGTTAATGTCAGAGGATATGTGGAAGAGGAATGGAGGAGAAAGTGAGAGACGGTTGGGGAATGATAAATGATACCTAACAAGCATGGCCAACGCCAACCATCTTCTGGCGCGGCCTCGGCTAAAAGTCGATAACAAGGTTAGGAATGGTTGTTGGAAGGAAAGATTAGGTATTAAATTAAATTAAATTAAATTAAACAAGGAAATATACTCCGTAGAAGATTTAATGTTTCTATTACGGAGTAGAGCTCTTAATACTCCGTACTCCGTACTCTGTATAGGTAAATCAGTTCATTTATAATTATATTGTCATATTAATATAAAGATTAGTATTACGGAGTACTCCGTATCTTCTTCTTCTTCTTAAAAGCAGGCTCGTTCTCCCAAGTATTAAATAACCTGGAAATACTAGCAATTGAAGTAACGCTCAGGTACTGTATGGACTATATACTGTACATACCCCAAGTAATTAATGTATGTGTGTATTCCGTACAGTACCGTTATTTATCTTTCCGTCAAATCGGCGAGGGGCAACTTTTGAACTCCTCCTCTTGTCTCCTGATCCATTCATTCCTTTGTCTCTTCCTTCATCTAGTACATGCTTAACACCTTTTTTGGTACCCTTTACCTCTCTATTGCCTGACGTGGTATGTTCCTAGAGAATCATGCATCCTCCATGAACACCGCAGCTCAACTTTTTATATTGTCCATGTCAATCTAGAGAGATCTCTCGTCTCTCTACGTGCTCTCAGCATCCGACATTGTCACCTTCTCCCCTCACCCCTCCCCCTTTGACCACTCAATTTCTCCAACGAGCCGTGACATTTCTCCGTTATACGACCCAGCTCGCTGTGGTAGCTGGGTCGTGATCGGAAACCCTCTGTCACCAAATCCATAGAGCAGGAAAAGGAGAACGGGTCCCCACCGTTCGTTGAGGATCCATCTCTCCCATCCCCCAACTTGAACCTGATTACGAGATGGAGCCCCGCAAAACCCCTCCGGAGTACTTCCTGGAGATCTTTGCAGACACCACCACCGTCAGGGACATCTTGAAAGGTATGTATATTGTATATAGATCCCTTTACTTTTTTTTAAAATTTTTTTTTTAAAGGTCTAGATTATTGTCGGGTTAAATACTCTTCTAATACATGCGGCTGACACCTTCCTTCCACCAGGTGTTCTCAACTTGATCTTCTTTCACCGTTACTTCCCCTCCATTCGGCCGACGACATTTGATGTCCTTGACTTTACACTTCCCGCTATCAATGATGAAGATCTTGAAACCCTGATCGAGTCACGTATCAGCGCTCTAGTCCGCCAACACTCATCATCGGCTGCGAGCGCCCAGGAAGGAGGTGGCGGGGTGCGCGGTCGGATTGCGGTAGAGTTCTATGAAAAGAGGCGCAGGCGCTCTGGAATTTGGTTTGGTGGACTTGCGGGCAAAGGGGAGGAAGAAGTATGCTGGGAAGTGTGGAACCTAGATGTGACAATCGCCACTCCGCGGACAGAATCAGGTGTGTATTTGCCGCCTTACAATCGGACAAACACATGCAGACTACCGCCCGTGCATTGCAGGTTAATGCTAACTTCTCATGCAGAACGTGCCAAGGTGCGCAAGGCGATGGAGAATATGCTTCAAAAAGCAGCGCTGAAGATCCTTGCTGTGGTCAACCGAGAGAAGGACCATATTCCACCTATCACGACCAGTGATTCGAATCCATTCCCTTACAGGATTGTCCTGAACCCTCGTTCAGATGGCTGGCAGAATCGTTTCGGGCTCTATTGATGTGAGATTCCATGACGTCTGCAGTACCCTTTTTCATTTTTAAACGATACACCCAGTTCGCATATTCATCTGTGCATCCGGAGTTGTGGAGTGACTGTCCGATATTAGTTCATGCTTCGACTGTGGGGATTGTTCCACTGCAGTCGTCCCGTGTATATTATTACATTGTCCTGGTTCATGTCGGTCTTAATACCTCGCAATTAGAGGCTCAACAGACATATATGCGAATACACCTGACGGAGAAGAAGTGCAGAATCGAAACAGATTAAAGGTGCTTCAATTTATCAATGTGCCATCATCGCATCAAGTACAACTATACCGGCGTGTGTGGAATGAGGGCATGGTTTCCCGCATCCTATCCACTACGCAAAACAAAGCAAGCAATTCTACTAATCATGACAAAATACCAAGACAGCTAGAACGACCCAAAACCGTCTGACTTGGCTTCTAGTGTCTTCTCACCTGACACTTTTCTCCTCGTCAACGAATTATCACTGGTTTCGTTAATTTCCGTTACCAAAACACCAAGACCGACACCGAGACCGACACCGAGACCATGGCACTCATGTCATCTTCTGTGGTCTATTTACTGGGCCTTGGTAGCAGCATCGACCTGGGCACGGAGGTTGGCCGAGATGGAACCGCCAGTGAAGAAGCGGGCAAAGACAGGCTGGATGAAAGAGTGGAAGACAACTTGAGCACCGCTGGAGAAGTGGGTCAGCCAGGCTCATAGTATTTTCAGAAAGAAGAAAACTTACTTGGTCTGGGGAAGAGCCATCCAGAGGACAAGGCCGAACTTGAAGATGTAGTAGAAGGCTAGTAGTTCAACCAAGATCAGCGTACTGTTGTGCGATTTCATGTCCACCGTAAAGTCAAAAAAAAGGGGGGGGGGACCACTTACGGAACCAGTAAGGAGCATAGACAGCACTCTCAAGGACGGTGAAAAAGGCATAAACAACCCAGTACTGTCCAATTCACATGTCAATCAATCATATCGTTCATAAAAGGGAAAACGTCACGTGCTAGGAGCACAGCCTAGGGACAAAAGCAAGATCACAAGAACATACCGTCAACCACTAGAGCAATCACGTAGCAGTCAGCCAATCTGATGAGCATCCCAAGTGAGATGGGGGATGGAACGTACCTGTGTGTCGTCGGTCTTGCCAGCGGTGAACAATGCATTGAGAGAGTAGTAGCCAGGGATGATGAAACCAGCCAGGTTAACCAGGAATTCACCGGCGATGTTGAAGAACACCAGGAAGGTGTAAACACCGGCCAGACCCAAGATCACGTAGACCTTAGGAACGGAGGTCTGACGTTCAAGGTTGTTGAGAACAGGGTACTTGGAGAGCTGCGAAAAACACACAGAAGAAAGGGTTTTGGTTAGCTTTCCTCGCAATCGGAATACAAAGAAAAGTGGAATGGAAATAGAACATTAGAAAAAAACAATGGAAGCAACCCTCAATTCCCTAAACCAAAGATGATCAAAAAGTCAAAAACCAAATTAGGGAAAACAGCATCACCGTCATCCCATTGCCAACAGAACTTCTCATACGCAAATCAAGACACACACACACACACACACACACACACACAAATACGCGACTCACCTCCTTGTCCAGCTGAGCAATAGCGTGCTGGGCACGATCCTGGAAGGTAGCCATTTTGGGATTGATTTTGGAAGAGTTGGTCGTCGACTTTCTGGTGAGGCTACGGCTCGGGTTGGGATAGAGGCTGACGAAAGGTTTGAATGAGGAGAGGAGACGGGTCGTTATCGAAAAGTGAGGAAGAGCAACTTCGAAAGAAGAACGATCTGGCGGTTACGGAGCGCAATGACCGCCGTGACGCCAGTGCGGCGTGTCACGTGCTTGTTCATGACGTCGAACCCCAATCGGGACTTCCGATACCTGAATGACATACAGAGTACATACAAAGTTACCTACCGGCTTTTTCCTTTTCTTTTCTTATCCTCTCACTTCTTTTCTTTTTCCCTTTTTTTTTCCCGGTGTAGTTGCGCTTAGCTCTGCAGATGTCGGTGATCCCCCCTTTGGATTACATATCTGCATCGGCATATTCGGTTTTCTAAAATAGATACACCGGTAGGTATGTTACTCCTCGGTACTAGTACAGCGTACAGGGCCTGTATTGTCTTGTCACGCTCCAGACTATGTACGGAGTACGGGTGATGATTAATGGAGACTAGTAGTCCATCCACTATGCACTGTACCTTCCTTCCTTCCCGCAAAGAAAGTAGTACTCATTAGCCTGACAGATAGTTGTTTCAGGTACTCCGCCAAGGCAGCCTCAAAATAGGTACTCCGTTCTATCTATCTACACCGTACGGACTACTCCGTATACTAGCATATTCTAGGGAAGTTAAATTCGCTACATCCGTCGATCAGGAACGTAAACTCTGGGAAGAGATACTCATATCGCCAGTGGAGACACGGCAGCCGCTCGACCCGTGCTATAAGCTTCAAAGATGATTGCGTCCCCTGTACTCCGTAAACCATTTTATCTACAGCCGCCGAGTAAATGATTCAATCCCTTGCGATGTCAGGGGGTAGACTCAGGATGACTGCACGGAAGGAAATCCGTTCTGAACTTTGTAGCTCAGAGGGATAGAAACGGATGCTCTCATCGGTCGACTCCGTCAACGCCAGACATCTTGTGTGAGCCATTGGTCCACTGTACAACTTTCAAACCAAAGCCCTCGTTTTCTTATAATAGCGGAGGAACAATCAGATCCGCTCGTCAGGAGGTGTGGCCCGCTGAACTACTTCTGTGACTCTTCTTTGGCTACTTGGCCAAGAGCAGGAACACTTATCATTGCGATAATGTCGAAAACCATCGTAGTGACTGTCCATCAAAGAACTCTAAATATCCCATTATCAGCGACCGGTCAAATTTTCACCGTATCGAAGGTTGTCCAACTAACCCGGTGTACGAGTTCTGTTCCAGAGGTGTAATGGCGTATCGGCCTCTTGACAGCACACCAGTTGTATCCTATTAGGTTAACAGGGTAATAGAGTAGTACTGAACCATGGATGGGGCCCAGTCTTTCACAGAGAAGATTTGCAGAGCCATGGAGGCCACATAAACAGGCTTGCAGCCATATTACCGACACGCGATGATTTTATTCGAAGTGCAAGGGGTCCACGCTTATCCAACGTTTCGACGTTCCCCTTTCTCGCCAGCATTTTGTTAAGTGCCATGGACCGGAAATCAAACGAGTGTATTTTAAGGTACTGTACATACTTCTGATTTGATCAATTGTGCATTTCCCCTTTCTTACCTATCTTTTCAGTACGGTACATTCGATTGCCAATAGTACAACTGTACGTAGATGTACGTAGATGTACGTCTACCATCATCTCTGGTAGAATAGAAACACAAACATGAAAAGAAAAATCCAATTACAACCAATCTCATCATCATCTGAGACAAAAAGAAAAAAGAAAAGAAAAGAAAAGAAAAGAAAAGGAAGTCAACTCTCTCTAGTCCAGGGAAGGTGATAACATCCTGGCACAAAAGGTGATTGTAATGGACAACAAAGGTTGGGAGAAGACATGATCTGCATCTGATCAGTTTATCAATCACTGAATATACAGAGGGAAGAGTTGGGGTTAACTGTAAGAACAAAGAAGAAGAAGAAAAAAAAAAAAAACCATCAATGAAATCAATCGCTCGTCTTCAATAGAGCAGAGCATGCGCCATCAACCATCAACCATCACCAAGTCACATAACGCCGTCCAAAGCCGGATGGGTACATGTCCAGAAAAAGCTCAAAAGACCAAAGTGTGCGTTGTAGAGATACATCTCCCGCGTACGTAGCGAAAATAATTTCAAGTAAGTGACGATGAAGGGCTATTCAGGGGTCACTCTTCGGTAGTCCCGGTCTGTGGGGTTCCATTAGCGGCTCCTGTGCTGTCCCGATTACCACTGTTAAAGGTGAGCTTCAGCTTAGGCTGGCTGGGCGTGGCGGCAGCACTAGGTGTCTCGACACCGGGAGTGGCCGCGACCGTCTGATCATTGCCAGCATGGGCTCCCAGATCATCATAGTTGGCAAATTGTGGTGAGTCCTCGGTCTCTTGCCTCAGTTCACTAAGGCATTTTGTCTACTTGATGTGAGCAATCGTCGACTTATAATCCACCAAGACGTTAACCTACCTCGATATCATTGGCATCTTGGAACAGAATGCTGCCATCTTCGTTGTACGTCCGGGCATTTTGGCAGAGGAGATGAATATCATTCCGGAAATCCTTCAGATTTTGGTACTCATCACGGTTGATCTTCTTGCGGATCATTTCCATTGCAATTGGGTTCTGGATGATCATGTAGTAGTCTGGATATTGTGACTTCGGTGGTGGTTTCATAAACGGCTCTATAATAGACCGAGTTACTGGCCCATCTTCGCTATCTGAAGAGTCTGCCGGTAGCTCTTGCTCCATGTCCATCAGCGCCTGGTAGACGTTGTTGAGTATGCGTTGCAATGTAACACGATCCTCAGGGCTTAACGTCTCCACAGGCTTGGCCTGCCTACCCCTCTTACGTTTTGGCTGGGGAGTCTCTTCCACAAGCTCTTCTGCCTTGCGCTTCGGTGCAGGGCCTCTGCGACCCCGTTTCTTAGGTTGAGGAGTTTCAGAACTTTCGCGAGACGGCTCCGGCGAGGATTCGCCAAGAGCTTTCCGTTGACGTCGTTCCTTGTTAACACGGCGACGCTCAACCCGTGCCTCCTTTCTAGCGATGGCATCTTCAATTGTATCATCATCGGCATCCACGGCCATAAGCCACTGTTCCTCTGTGAGACCATCATCGTACCGAGTAATCTTACGCTCACGTGCACCGCGACCAGCCATCTCAACCTCGACTTCATCCGTGACAGGATTCTCCTCGGAGACGTAGATATCTGGAAGTTCATCCTCTCCCATCAAGCGTGGCAGCGGGTGGCCAGGCCCGTAGGGAGCTCTCTGTGGTCGCTCCCTGTCAAGGCGCTGGAATACAATCAGTTCGTCATCTGACCTTGCCATGATATCATTCAAGTCATCATCATCCATCTCCTCCTGTTCATTGATCTGATCGGCGGCCTCGGCTGTTTCGAGGAGTGTCCGCAGCAAGGCTTCTCGTTCCTCATTAGTGGACTTGTTATCGAACTTTCCTGCTTGGATGACCTTGCCATCCATGTCGAGCTTGAATTGTGCGCGTTCAAGAATTTTCTCTTCAATAGAATTGGAGCTGATCAAACGAAGAATACGAACTTCATTCTTCTGGCCGATACGATGCGCACGATCTTGGGCTTGCAGATCTTGGTGAGGATTCCAGTCGGAATCGAAGATGATGACAGTGTCTGCAGACTGAAGGTTGAGACCGAGACCACCCGCTCGTGTGGAGAGCAAGAAGCAGAAGTATTCGGAATTTTCAGCGTTGAAAAGTCTCAAGAGATCCGATCGATCGTCTGACTTGGTGGACCCGTCAAGGCGGAGGTACTTCATCCCACGAAGCCGCAAGAAGTCCTCCATGATGTTCATAATCTGAGTCATCTGGAAGAACATCAAAACGCGGTGACCAGTGGCCCGGAATTTAGGTAGGATTCTGTCTAACAATTCGAATTTACCAGCCGTACGCCAAAGTAGATCGTTGGTCCCTCGTCCAGGGTTCATCTGATCCTCTACAGGCTCGAAGACAAAAGGGTGGTTGCAAAGTTTCCTCAACTGCATCAACATGTTGCTCAAGCCACGCATGCCAGTCTTGCCTCCCTTTCCATCGCTCACAGCCATTTTGTTGTGCGTAACAAGCTGCATATACAACTTGGCCTGCAAAGCAGAGAAACGGCACTTGATGACTCTCTCTTGCTTTTCTGGTAGATCTTTCTCGACATCCTTCTTAAGACGTCTGAGCAAGAAGGGACGAAGAACTTTGTGCAGGCGGCGGATAACCAACAGTTGTTCTTCTTCGGACAACTCCATTCGGTCCTGGCCTCCAGTGTTCGCGAATGGTGTATTGAACCACTCGTCGAACGATTTCACTGATTTGAAGATGTTCGGCAAAACGAAATTCAGGAGTGCCCACAATTCTGGCAGATTGTTTTGCAAAGGAGTACCGGTCAGAATCAAACGATAGCGGCTGGTGTAGTACTGGGACAGCGTACTGCTCAGCTTCGACTGCGTGTTTTTCATACGGTGACCTTCATCAACGATCATGTGGTTCCACTTGATCTTGCTCAAAATCGGCCGATCCTTGATAATGTATTCATATGTAGTCAACAGAACCTGAAAGTTGCCCCAGCGAATCTGTTGCTGCTGTTGCTTACGCGCATTCGGAGGCCCTTTGTAGACAACCCTCGCAACAGATGGTGCCCATTTCTCAAACTCCAAGTTCCAGTTTGTGAGGGTACTGAGAGGAACAATGACAAGAAACGGGCCATTATTTTTCTTCTTTTCGATGATGTATGTGATCAAACTAATAGTCTGGATGGTCTTTCCTAGACCCATCTCGTCTGCTAAAATGCCGTTGAGGTTGTTGTTATAAAGTGAGATCATCCATTGCAATCCCTTCACCTGGTACTCCTTGAGGGTGCCCCCGACAAGAATTGAAGGTTGTTCAAGGACATCTTCTTTGATTCTATGAGCGACTGCATAGTAATCAATCTTGCGTCTTCCGCCGGTTTCGTCGTCAGTTCCGGACCCAATGTCTTCTTCCTCTTCCTCGTCGTCATAAAATTGATCATCCTCGCCATATCGCTCGGCCAAGCTACGTTGCTGCTCCCTGACAGAAGCAGCAAGCTGTTTAAGGAAATTGTCGGTCTGTTTGAGCAGATGAGAAATACGTGAGTCCTTGGCCTGTCCCAAAAGTTTCAGGTAGGTCTCCTCATCGTTAGCCTTAAGCGCTTGGAGACGTTGCTTAGCAGTACGTTCGACACGCTTCTGCTCTTCACGCTCCATGTGCTGGTGATGTTGAAGCATCATACGACCCAGTTTCTGCATACGAGTGCGCTGTTGGTTCGCAGCATTCTGGAGCTCAGCACCGTGGTTTAGAATAGCCTGGAGCTGGTCATATTGCTTTCTCTTCTCCCTTGTCTCACGAGCATCACGTTGTTGTTTCTCCAATTTCTCGGTAATTCTAGCCTCACGCAATGACTGCTTCTTCATACGACGATGGTTAGAGCGGTTTGCGGTCATGCCTAAATTATCGAAGTGGAACATCTCGTTCTGTATCTGTTTGCGGAACAGCCTTTGCTTAGGAAGAAGATTGAGCATCTTGTATTCAATGAGAGCCTTCAACTTCAACGAGTCATCACCTGTGGCGGTGTCGCTCCGGCTTGTATCCCATACGCCTATATTGGCAGGCAGCTCGGCCAATTCTGCTTTCCGTGCGTTGATCTTATTGTACAGGACCAGCTCTCTTTCCTCGCGCACCTGCTCCAAATCGATACCGGGAGGCATCAAGGCAGGGATGCGCATACGACATGCGCGGGAAGCGTGGTCAGAGAGGCTAATAGGTTTGGGAATTGCATCGTATGGTGATTGAAATGTTTCATAGAAATCCTTATGTTGAGGTGAAGTCTCTGTCGTATTAGAAAACTGCACGTTCTTGCTTTGGGACACGGTTTCCAAAACGCTCTCCGCTGCCGTCACATTGTCTGCGGGTGCGGATGTTTGTGGCTTCTTTGATGCAAACAGTTGCTCCTGAACACGAGGCGGTATTGAGAGATTCTTCGACAGCCACTTGAAGGCGACAATCTGATTCCTGAGCGTGGCAAGCTGCTCCGCAGAGAAACTACCACTAGCAACAGGTGCGCCCTTCTGTGACGCAGCTTGCCCTGGGGCTTGCGGTTGATTACCCGCCTGCGTAGAGATGCCATCTTGAGCGGCACCGGTTCCAGAAGAGACTGAGTTGGCACGCCCTGGTTTGTCAATGACGAGGTTAGAGTAAATTCTGACGAGTGTAC
This sequence comes from Aspergillus coremiiformis, assembly GCA_009193565.1. Lineage (NCBI taxonomy): Eukaryota > Fungi > Ascomycota > Eurotiomycetes > Eurotiales > Aspergillaceae > Aspergillus > Aspergillus coremiiformis. The sequence continues at coordinate 95,302 of ML739051.1, read as the reverse complement.
AAGAGGATACTGGTAGCGAGCTTACCATTAAGACCATTCGCGGCAGTAGAGTCCGGAGCCGCACCATTCAATTGTTGTTGACGTTGTTGCGCCTGGAGCTGCTGTTGGGCGACTTGCCTTTGTTTCTGGAAAAACTGCTGTCGCTGAACGGCTGAAAGAAGGTGCTGTGCTTTAAGAAATTCAGGGTCATCGTGCCGGACACCTTGCTCTTGCATCTGCTTGTATTTCTGTGCAGGTGTCAGAGTATTTTTATTTAGGGGTAATTCCACAAAAAGAGATTGATGTTAAATAAGAGAAGAAGGGGTAGAATGGTGTGAGAGTTGAATGCGCAAATCAGAAATCAGAGGCAACATACCTGAAAAACCTCTTGAATATGCTGCTGTGTCAAATTTGGCGGCAGGCTCATATTCCCAGTCGCCAAATTCGGTGCTGACTGGAGGGAAGCCATATTTTAGAGCGTGATTTCACTGTTCATGGACAGGGTAAACACGTTGGGGTTGAACTAGATGCGACAAGATCCGCGACCAAGCACGCAGAGTAACACGTGGAAAACGACGGTGGTAACTTGTAGGAGTGAATGATAATTCGTGGCTATGGGTCAATGAAGCGCGCTAATTTGCTGGTGTGGAGGAATAGCGGGCGCCTTGTGTCGATGGATGCGACTGATAGCGGCCTGTATCTGGACCTTGGCGACAAGTTTCGTGATGTTTTGAACTGGGAAGATACAGGGCGGTAGGCGACCGGTCGGAAAGAATCAGTAATAAGGGAAGGGGGATGGCCCAACACGATGTTGAAGGGGAGAAGAAGACCCCAAAGGGAGGGGTCGCGCTGTAAAAGGCGCGTGGAAGGCCTGTATAGATGAAATGGAGATGGAGGGGACGGGGCTTTCGCGACTTTCCGTGCTGGTCGGGGAAACTGGCTGTGCTCAGCCTTTGCCTGTAACGAGGAGAGGTAGGCGGCGAGACGTTGGAAGAAGATTTCGTGCCGCTGCACGTGATGTTATGCTGACTCAGCCCGTCTGTGGTTTGTTTTGGGGTGGGCAAATGGGAAGGCGCCGGTTGGTTACCGCTTCGAGCTTCCGCTATCCTTTGTTAGGACTAGGTAGTACTAACCAGGTTGGTGTTCTAGATGTCCACGGGTATCAAAGAACTTGAAGATGATATTAGTAGTATTTATTCAGAGGCAACTTGACAGCTTTTGACAGAGTCCTCCGACTTCAATATATATTGATATTCCCCTGTAAATGTTTTCTGTAATTGGATGTCTACTTAGTCTTACTGTACAGTTGGCCGAAATATGAGCAACGCAAGCCAAATGCTCTATACGGAGTATCCGTATATATATAGTAGTAATTAGTACTAAGGTACTAGACAGACTTTGTCAGTTTACCGTACACTGATACTATTCAAGTTGATGATCATACTTGTACAGTACCCAACATCTAATAGTAACACTGCGGTGACAAGTTTGACTGATACCCGGACAGCAGTGAGTTCAATGAACCACTTCCACTGTCACATAACCCCCGTAAACAAATAGTACGGGCCTAACAAAGTTCTAGTACCGGGGACCATGGCTACAAACCTTGAGGGCATCCTCCGTGCCGACTTCAACGCTGCTCTGACAGTGTTTACGCGCGGATACTCCTGTCAATGTTCTCCTGGAACCATACCTACGAAATGGGTTACCAGATAATTAATTGCAAGGAAGACCGCAAGCTGATGAAAGTTGAGATCATTCTGTTGATTATGTGGCATGATCGCCGGGCGAGGTGAGCGACAAGTCTCCGATGGTCATTGTCCGTAGGATATGATTTCTGCCAGCCCCATGAGACCAAACGCTTGTTGAACTCGAGGTCGATGGTTAGTTAACTACCAAAGAGTCTCCTATGACGCGAATTGGGCGGAAGATCAGATTGGCAGTCCAGAAGAACTTCATAGCCAGCCGGACAGGGCTTCTTCTACCCGACTATATCGTCACCTTCCTAAACGTTGCCAACCGCGCAGTTGATGCCGGCAACCTGATGTATGTAAATCGAACATTACACACTACGTGATGATAGACAAAGGCTCATGAAAGCATCATTGTACTACTATAAATACAAATACTCCGCATACTAGTACATGCCAATGACCATCATAAAGAGCATATTGACTATCTACTGCCAATCAATGCAGGCAAGCAGACAGTAGCTATGGTCTCAAAAGGCTTCGCGAGAACCTCAGGCCATAATATCCTATTACGATTCATTTAGTACAACCGACGATGTATCCCAGTGATAATCTATTTCAAGACGACCCTATGCCTCGCCAGCACTGAGTATAGGCTTTTTCATAGGAGGCGGTGGTGGAGGCGGCTTCTTCGCACGCGAAGGTGGAGGTGGTGGAGGTGCTTTCTTCTGTACCGAAGCCCCGTTCAATGTCGTTGAACTGCTTTGTCGTGTAACACTTCCGTATGACGACACCGGAGAATCAGATCGTCCCTGATATATTCGGTCGGGACTAGTACCAGAGCGTGGACTGGCCTCCTCAGAAGGATCGGCAGTCACACGAGCCAGAATGTTGTTTCTGCCAGCGAGGAAATTTTCGCTAGGCACCCGAGATGGCCGGGGGCTGGAGCTGTACACTTGCTCTTGCCGTAATTGCGCCGGACCTTCGAAAGTTGAAGTCCTATTAAGGAAAGGTCGCTGGGACACGGGGTCTGAGGCATAGGCTTCCCTCGGCTCCCCCAAGTCGGACGGAGACCTACTTGTCCGAATAATAGGGCGTAGATCCGCCCCGTTACTGAGTTCCTCATGCAGAGATTCGTAACGTTCTTGATATGAATGGGCTGTGCTGGCACGAGCGCGACTAGGGAGATGACTGCTCAAAGTTTGTCCCTGGGATTGCCTATCCGGAATCAGTATGATTGTAGGGGACATTTATTTGCGTTCACTGTGACTTACCTGCTGGGCCATTCATTCCTCAGCTGGAGAAGAATCTCCCTGCACCTGTCGTAGTAGCTCAATTGGGCCTCCAAGAATGTCTCCAGATCTGCAACGCTATCCACTTCTCCTTCCTTAATGTCTTGCATCCGTCGAAGTACATCGTCGTTGGCCTCCTCATATTTGGCCTTCTGGGTCCGGAGTTCTTCCTCTGCACGGAAGTCCTCTTTCTTTGCCTTTTGCATTTTGGACAGGGAGGTATCAAATGCCAATCGCCGACTGTCAAGCTTCCTACGGGCATTCTGTACTATCTGTTAGGTATATTCGTGAGATATCTTGTGTGAGCGGTGTGTTTACCTGGTATTGTTTCATTTGCGCCAAGGATCGATCCAGGGACTCAAGCCAGCTCGAGTTCGCCTCGGCGATATACGACTCCTGGAGACGCGCAATACGTTCTTCTGTCCGTCCGAACACTGTATGGCAAAACGCGAAGTCGTCAGGCACATGATTTCTTAGGGAAAATAGAGAGAGAAATTGCGAGGGAGAACGTACTTGTCAGGCAACGACCGTATTCAGAATTTGCGTCAAAATCCTCGCCATGGCTGACCATGCTAGTGCCCAAATGACCGATAGGTAGAGTTTTCTCTTTGTCGTCGCCTTCGTTGCGCTTCGAGACGGACTTGACATAGGCGATCGTAGACTTGTGAAGGCGATCAAGGCCTGGATCAAAAGTCAGCAATGGAATAAATTTTTATCACCGATCTTTATTCCTGACTCACCTTCACTCCGCACGCTCATCTCTGTCTCCATGGCTTTAAAATCATCCGAGAGGTTGGTTTTAACCTCACCGCCCATTCTCTCCCCCGCCCATTGCTTGAAGCGGTCGAACTTCCTGTTGACGTTCATTGTAACGGAATAATCCAGTAGATGAAGAGATTGGGAGAATGTAAGACAGGATTGGACGGATTGATGATAGTAACGAGACTAATCCGGCCAGCAGATTGATAAAGCCCGGAAGGTTAGGCGGGCACGAGACAATAAAGCCTCGTGATAATCCACGGATAAGACGAGTAGTAAACAAAGGATAATAAAGTGAGCTGGCGTTGGCGAAAGCAGCGCAGTAATCAGCGAATTTCAATCGATGTGCTATAGACTGGTGCAGTAGAAGAAAAGGAGAGGGAGATCAGAGGAGGGGGAGTGAAAGGAGGAAAGAAAGGAAGCACCTTGCGACACCAAGTGGGTAGGAGAGATGTTTAGGGATTCGAGAATCTCGGGTCAACAATTGTTTAGTAGTTCTACGGAGTCCATACTACGTACTATGTACTATTTTAATATCAGTATGACTCTTCGATTGGTGGTAATTTATTTTATTTTATTCAAATTTACTTCCTTTATTTGTTTCAATTTGCCTGATCGGCAAACGACAAATTACAAGAAAAAAAATTGCCATTTTCTCTGGGGAATGACTGGGAAACAAACATTTAACAAGAACGCCACATGGGACTTGGAACATTGGGTGAGGATTTGTTTCCACTTGGTACCAGGTAAGGTAGTAACAATACCAGTACTCCGTACAATAAATACCTTCCTCCCCACGTGACCTTTGGAGGCTGAACAATAAAATAGATCGATCCATGGATAAAGACCGGTATGTATGTACCAGTGACTGTGAGTCACCTCTATAGATAGCATTAATCACTTATTGTAGGTGAGTACTCCATATTGTTGTTCGCTATCTACAGTGTTCGTGACTATGTATCTGGCAAGGTGTTCCTGAAACCTTAGCCCGTTGGATACTTGTGGTAGGATGGTTTGAAGTCTATTATTATACTAGTAAAGTACTAGTACATAGAGTACATCGCAGGATGAAGCATCATAGGCTAGAGGCATTCAACTGCAGTAAGTGACACGCGTTTGTGGGGCGGAGTGGCGGGGGTTGTGTGATGCTACAAATCTGCTCAGATCCATGATTGCTGGACCAGTCTGGAAACCTTAGAAACGTCACCACAAAACTATTTTCGGAACAATGCATAGGTACCTATGGACTTGCACATTCTGGACTCTGTCTGTAGGTACAGTACGGAGTACCTACGGATACTAAGGAGTAGCACTGCATACAAGGGATTAGGTACTTGTATGTACCTAGGTAATGTACAATGGATACCAAAATTACCCAAGTATAAAATATTAGATAGGACTCCATACCCCAGCTAGGTTCACCTACCTAGGTTCATATATATGGATACCAGGTATATCACTCAAAGAACAGTTTTGGTTTGATAGGTCCATAGATTTACAGCCGAAGTCATAAAAACGGGAGGGGCACTTGGTGTCCTACGGTACCTAGGTACTAAACTTCATCTACCCCATACATCAAACTTCAGTTGATGTCTCTCGTGGCACTGAGAGAAAAAAAAAAAATCTAGAAGCCCGGTGGATTGCACCTGCAGATCTTGATGCAGAGGACAGCAAACCAGGGCGAGCTACGGAGTACTCCGTACTACACCGTACTTTACTAGGTGGATTTCATGTCAGTACACAAATGTCACATTTCAGTACCACTAGTCCATCACGATGTACCTGATACTCCATACTGTAATATTGATCGGTGTTGACGATCGGGAAATCCTACCAATCCTCAGGCTGTTCTCCAGAAGCACAGACTTCCGTCGTGGCGGCCCAGCTACCCATTCTGCTTCAGGTTGACGATCAACAGCTAGCAGTACAGAGCAGGTCAGGTGTTCTGACCCCTGAGGAGCAAGTGGAGAGAGAGAGCCCTTACTAAGAATATTTTGTAAACCATTTTGTTCCCATTTTTGTCCTTTCTCCTTTTTCATGGATAACCAGCGTCCAGCAAAAGGAACACGGGCTAACCGCCGTCCTGGTCCCGTCGAGCGGAACCCCTTACACAGGGGATGTCCAATATCTCTTGAGAACCCTACTCTGGAAGGCAACCACGATTTCAGAATGGCATGATGTCTTCCACGTATGCGAGTTGAACGTCATTGTCTAGGAGACTTCCTTGTTCCGGCTCTAGTAGGAAACCATTGATATCCTTGTGACGACACTCGGTGGCACCAGAGAAATGTTCGTGTGGCAATGAGATGAAATCTTCCACGAACGGTGCATACCCAGCCTCTTCGGCTAGCAGGGCATCAAAGTCATTCCAGAGCACAGTATCCCCAGTGTCAAATACATCAACGACCTCGCGACAATCGGGCAAACATAACTCTTGGTCAGAACCAACCACGCACGGTCGAACCTTTGTCATATTCACATCGCGACTGCACTCATCCAAGGGCCCCTCAGAACCACCCTTGAGGAGAGCAGCAGCATATTGCCCGGGCGTTACACCCATGATTTTTTTGAACACGCGATGGAAGTGACTTGGTGTGAGGCACGCTTGGTCGGCAAGTTTCCGGAGCGTCGGTTTAGAACCTGTCGCTACATCTGATTGGATATTTTTACATGCCGTCTGTATCATTTGGGTCTGGGGATTAACCGCTGGAAGGATCTCTGGTTTGCAGCGCTTACACGGTCTGAAGCCTGCCTTCTCGGCCTGTGAGGGCGTATCGTAGAATCGGACGTTGGCTCGCCGTGCAAGACGAGCTGGACATGATGGTCTGCAGTATATTTTGGTCGTTAACACAGCGTAGACAAATGACTCGGCTGTTGGGTCTCGGCGGACTACCGCCTGCCAGCGGGCAGTAGCAGAGAGGGGTTGTGTAGCACAAGCGGATAGGCGTGTTATTTTCTGTGGGGAATTCTCTTGAGACCTCATGTTTATTTATACTAATGGAGCGCTGGGACATTTCATGTCATTGTTCAAAGGAAGTCCCGACAGGAGACATCCAACTGATTTATCGGACGATTTTCTCAAGCTGTGGCGTATGATGGCCGCTGATTGGTCACTTTGAGATCAAACCTTCCATTCATTCTGATATGTACGGAGTACTCCATGGATAGGTAACCTAGGTTGTTACCTACCTTCGGAGTAGTACTAGTAGAGCGTACTGTTTCATGATTATCAGCTCTGGAAGTTATTAATAATGCGAGTATTTTTATATGAATTCTTTTTATCAAACGGAGGAAGTGAGAGGATGCGAAAGGTTTCTGATGTTAACTACCTACTATCGCACAAAGGCTACCTATGCTTAGGTACGGAGTAGTGTAGTGACTGTCCGGAGCATTGGACATTGGTAAAGGTATTACTCCATGTATCCACGTGCATTGAAGAAAACGGGCCAAATCAACAGTCTCAAGTTTAACATGAATTTACTCGCAATCGCTTTACCTTTTCTTGTCTTATGGAATTAAATAGGTCCGCTAGTGTCATGTTGAGAGTTAAGACCTTACTAGTAGAAATAGTATAGATACTAAGCATTCATCCATCTTGAACAAAAAAAGGAAATGGTCTTCATTTTTCGATATTAACGAGATCCCCGTGATTTTGTTTCGGTGGATGCCATGAGATGCACAAGGAGACATGGGATCTTGTGGCCCGCTCTTTTGTTTTAATCATCAATGAAATTGTTGGCCACACCCTTATATCGCCAAGGACGCGTGGTTGGTAATCCGCAGTCGCCTAAGTACATGTGCCTCATAGTAAAAGAGCATTTTGAACCCGTCTCAAACAAAAAAAAAAACCACACCATAATACCCTTACTCCTTGGTCTTCTGGGTACCACGGAGCAGACCGGTTCTCCGGGCAGCGATAAGACCGGCTTTTTGACCGTGGGCGGCGTAGCGGGAAATGGTAGAGGCCTTACCAATGTGCTGGTGGTTACCACCACCGTGAGGCTGTAAAAAGATGCATGTCAGAGACCATTTCCTTCACACAGACAATACAAGGAATCCTTACGTGATCAACGGGGTTCATGGCAACACCACGAGTCTTGGGCCAGGAGTTGCGCTTGACAGCGAACTTATGCTTGGCACGAGAAGCCTCTGTAGGATAACATTAGCATTGAATTCTCGGTTCCTCCCCTTCTTGGAAATTCGAAACATACTCAGCAAAGGCTTGTCGGTACGACCACCACCGGCAACAATACCGACCATACCACGAGAGGTGTTCTTCACAACCTTCTTGGCACCGCTAGGAAGCTTGATTCTGGTCTTGCCCTCTTCAGGGTTGTGGCCAATGACGGTAACGTAGTTACCGGAGGTACGACCAAGAGCACCACGGTCGCCAGACTTCTCCTCGACGTTGGTAACGACAGTACCCTCAGGAACGGAGGCGAGGGGGAGGACGTTGCCGACGGTCAGGGCGGCGTTCTTTCCGGCGTAGATGAACTGGCCAGTGTACATACCCTCGTTGGCGATGAAGGTCTCGGTGACGTGCTTGAACTTGTAGGGGTGACGGAACTGGACCTTAGCGAGAGGAGCACCACGGCCGGGGTCGTGGATGATCTCCTTCACAACACCGCGGGTGTATCCATGGCGCTCAGCGAAGTCAAGAACACGGAACTGAGCAGGGGCCTTGTTGAGACGGGTGTTGGCCGCTGGAGTCGAAGTTGTTATCAGCAATTTTAATCTTGAGGCATTCGCTCAGGACACTGCAAGTCGCACTCACTGAAAATGGATCCACGACCCTTCCTCTGGTTGCGGATCACGCGACCCATGGCGACTGTCTAGATAGGGACCTGGAGGTTAGTATACAAGAAGAAAAACCGCCTACAACCCAGTGGTGGGAGTTTATCAAGTGCTCGTACCTCAAATCGAAGATGGGCTTGTCGGGTTGGTGGTGAGAATTCGTCGGCGGAAGGGCTGTGTGGGCTTTAGGGCGCGGTCGCTAATCTAGCCTAGATGGGACTAGCGTCATGGTGCGCCTCTCTCGCGCGGCTGTGGATTTGGCGGCGCGGCTAACCGTGACCTACAGGACCGTTTTGACACGCTCAAGTTCTACAGTCAAGCTACACAGTACCTAGTTAAAGACTGGACGGAATTCCTCACCCCGATCTTGTTGGCCATTAGGCTTCAGTTGTGCTCGATGACTAGGTCTCAAACTTGTTTTGTACCTCAAGACGTCCTCCAATGAAATATCTCTTAGAGTATCTTGCAATGATTCCTGCTTTTCTTTCCTGATAGTTTCATCTACAATGGTTCAGCTTTGCTGTGATTAATCCACATTGGATAGTATTACCGTTCAATTTCCATTTATCGTTTCTGACCTCCATCGCTCCGTGCATGACTAAACAAGGTCCAGATTGAGATGGGTTGACAAAAAGCAACTTCCCCCTCTACAGCCCTTCTGAGGTTACGGAAGAGCACCGTTCTGGAACACCGCGCAATACGTGGTCATGCCTATCGCAACGAGAATCTTTCAGGTGTCACTGCATCTGAAACACTACACTACTTGGTCCAACCCTCTACTGATGTCCGCCGCATGAGAGAGGAAGCAATTGAACAAGTTGATCGAAATTGATGTGTCACGCACGAGTGTTGATCGCTTTGATAAAATCCTTGACACATCCTGACTATTCCAATGAACTGACGTTGTCTTCATGGTCCTCCAGTCTTCCATAAACTAACACTAAATGGCATGTGATCAACGGGATTCTTGCTTGTTCCCATTACTTCTCCAGGAAGAGGACTTGTTTGTTTCTCCATTGTTTGCTGCGACGTGACCTTACACCGGTTAAAACAGTGTCTCAAGTTCGCATTATGAGGTCACCAATGCTCCATTCCTTGTTCAGTACTCTAGATGTAAGCCAGAATAAAATTGAATGATAGAGAATGCATTACTGTGATCGGGTGGTGAGCAGAGTATCTTGATGCCGGAAGCTATCCATGACGCCGGACAGGCCAGGCGCGTAAAAGCCGCGCTCCATTAATCGGGAGCAGTACGTAGTCCAGTAGAACTTCTTGCGGCGGACTCGCCCACCTTTGTCACATTTCAACACAACCACCTCCGAACTTCAACCAACATGTCGAACATGTCCCTTTCCGATTCAGACCTCTCGTCGCTATCGTCAGCGCCACCATCAGATGATGAGTCTGGTCCCATGACAGTTGATGAGCCCGTGGGCATCACCAAGTACTTCAAGAAGGAATCGGAATCTCCGCCGCCGAAACGGGCTCCCTCACCACCACATGAATACGTTTTAGCAGATAACTCGGACGTTGCAGTAAGTTACTCGGGGATTCATGATTTTGCAAGTTTCCAAATATATAGATTTGACGCGTATATGGATCGGTGAACGTGTTCGCTGACTCGTCGCAACCAAAAGTTCATTGTAATGTTCCGCGCGCGTTTTCACGACGTCTTCCCGCGATCGACACCACACTACGGACCACAAGACATTGAGAGAGGTGTTGCAGAGTCACCTCCTGGGGATCATGTTGAGCGATTGCTGTGTGCATTGCTTGGCCTGGTGCTGAACAGGAAGAAGGATGTGGAGTATGGACAGCACCCATCACCCAGTTTCAGTCCTACGAATGGCACATGCGAGCTTCGCTTTGTTTACAACCAGAATATTGAAGGACTATAATGGAAACTGACCAACCTTGATCAATGCGCAGGCGACTTCATTATACTCGCCCTCTAGAAGAAGCGATCCAAACCCATGTATCCCAGTGGCCAAAGGCTTGGCAAGGCAAGAACCCCCTTCATGGAGGTCGCACCTTCGCAGGAATGTCGCCAGAAGAACGCGTATGTACCATTACTGGCAACCACTTTACTTGCAGCAAGGTAATTAACACATTTTAGTTACAATTACTGAAATCGCTGGTTCTCTGGTCCCTCTCTTCCTCCGAAGCGGTTCAAGCCAAGATCAAAGAGTCGTACAAGCAAGCACGCCATGAAGACGACCTGAACCAACCACTTTCCGTTCAACATTGGGGCCGCGATGGCCTGAAGCGCCGATATTGGCTTATTGAAGGCTTAGATGATACCCACTTTAGGTTGTACCGCGAGAGTAACCCAGCCCTCAAAAATGTTACGTGGTGGAGTGTGGCAGGAACCATTCCCGAGTTGAAAGCTGTCGCAGATAAGCTTGAAGAGGAGAAGAGTACGTATTCGAAGAAACTCGGTGATAAGATCAAGAATTCAATTCCTCGTTTCGAGGGCTCAGAAGAGGTAAGTCGCAGCTCTTCCCTGTCGTCGTATCCTTGCTCATCACTTGGCAGAAACGGAAACGCAGGGACTACCGCATTGCGCGCAAAGCACAATTCGCTCGCCCTGAGCCTGGGTTTTCCATGTATGAAGGCCGTACCCGTGGGAAAAAACTGAAGTACACATACTCTGATGACGAGGATATCTTTTCCGATGGCTTGACTTCGACTCGACGCTCCACACGCAACACTTCAGGGGTTTCTTCACCCGCGGAACCGGTGGGACCGCGATTTACCGCTAGTGGGAGGCAGATACGTTCACGCGCAGGAGGTCTGTATGGGGAAAGTCTGCTCAGTGGACAGCGTGATGAGCTAGCAGGTGAGGAGGATTCTGGGCGGCCTCAGAGGACGCGTCCTACACGAGCAAATGGGTATACTGGCTACGACATGGATGAAGAAATGGATGAATCTGATGAGGGACACTCCAGCGGGAAAGAGTGGCAGGGTGGGGAGGAAGAGGAAGACAATGATTTCGAAGGTGACGACGAAGAAGAGTTGAGTGGTGACGAGTCGATAGTCAATGGAGAAAATCCCAGTCTGGTGGTGCAGCTCAGATACAGCAAGGGGAAGATGCCAAGCAACCCTAATGGTCCCAGTGAGATACCATCGGGGGAGAAATTGGCAAGCAAACAAGAGGTAAAGACCAAATCTGCGCCTCCGGAGCCTCCAGTATTGCTTGATCCAAAGAAGCTACCCATCCTACCGATTGGGGAGGATGGGCTTCAGGAGCAGAAGACCAAACCACGAAATGAAACAAATGGTCAATTCGAGGAGGGTATTAAAGCTGCCCATGCCACTGCAATCACCGAGTCACAAACCCGCCAAACACCAACTGCTCCTGGTCCAAACGAGGCAATTTAAAGGCCCATCGTTATGCAGCACCCGGGGGTTGGATAAGTGGCCATGTTGATAGAGTCCATGCTGGAGCGTTCCTTCTCATTCATGTTCTATTGTACAGGAGGCAAAACAAGGGAGTCTTCTTAGGCGTTTATGTGTCACTGGTGGTAGTTTGTCTGGTTGGTATGAGGAGAAAAAAGTCGGTGCTTGCCTGGAGGTTGGTCATGGTCAGGAGTTCTCGCGGCTCCTATATAGCAGGTCGGTCTTTATATGAATGTTCTACGATAACATCATTGCTAAGAGGAGTACTCCCATTAAAATACCTACAAGATTAATTCGCTGTGCCTGACTGTGCTCCCCTAGACCTAGAAATATATAGAGAGAGGTATAGAAAGCCCATCGAAGTTCTGTATATTTGTAACGCCATAACCCGAACTCCCAATATGCAACCATGGATAGAGCACAATGCCGTGCTCGTTCGTATCAATTAGTCGGCACCAGCGTTTGAAAACTGCATCTTGTAGAACTGTAAAAACTCCGAGAATGTCAGCCTCAATAAAAATAGCTACGTTGTCAATACTGTAAACACAAGTAAAACACCATCAAGCAAAGTGAACAAGATAGGGAGCCACTCACGTCTTCCGCCTGCGCGGCAAGTTTACGGTCCTTCATTGACGGGAGGGGAGGGAGTCTCCAGTCATTTACTTCGTACCACCATCGTCGAATTTTGCTACCTAATGTCTGGCCTCTGAGAGACGCGTTGCGGTTCCAGAACCGCCAGCCGGAGAGAGCAAGGGTCCAGAGAGTGCCTTGGATTAGAGGAAGAAGGACCTAAAGAGGACATAGTTGCGTGAGCCTCGAGTATTTCCCTTCATCATTTATCACCCCTTCTCAATAGGGGAACCTTGGGGAGCCACACACCTGATCTCGAATGGTGATCCATGCTACCCGACCCCAAGTGTCCGCACCTCTGATGCTGGCCAGGTAGCTTTGTTCAAACCGCAAATCAGGCATTGGAGGGAGGTTGTGTCGTCGTGAAGGGGGCCTGATCATCCGACGGGGGTCGACGATATCTGAAGGAATGCTGCCAGCCTCAGAAGGCGCATGTTCAGCGATATGTTTCTTCTCCGAAAATGCGGTCGGAGGGTTGATGTCGTGACTTGGGGACGGGACCCGATTGACGGAGGCCGTTTGAATGGTTTCGGCGATTCCCAAAGCCGAGTCTGTCATTGTGGTGAGGTTTACACTAATTAGGGAAGTCGGTGTTTTGAGGTTCCAAGTTTGGGAGTTATTGAAGTAGTCCATAGTCGGTACTCCGTATATACGCAGAGATCACGGGTCCCAATACCCTTCCCGTACAGTACGGTAAGACATCACGGGCAATGTTCCATGCTAACTTGCTTGCCCCTCCAGGCCATAATCTCTCCCCTCCCCCCACCCGAATATTCCCTCTTCTCAATCTTTTCCTCCTCTCTCTCCACACCCCTCCCCCAATCGTCCTTTTTATACAATTCCTCTTTCCGGTCGAAATCAATCACAATGGCTGCCGCTCAAGGGTACCCCTTCCTTTGTTTGGAGAACCCTCTCCTCGGTGCGTGAAATTTACTCCGTACCTGTCAGTCAATTCGTACGTCTCGACAATGCTAACTCAAGACTGTTCCCGGTCGTAATATTCAGATATCCAGGCGGTTGGGTATGTTACAAAGCTTTTGACCGAGAAACCATCTTTCAAAATAAAGTACACGAACTGATACAGATACAATTTAGAGATGCTGCGCTGCTCCAGAAGTACGGTCTGAAGGACAACGACGCTATCCTCGCGGAGGAGAAGCATATGGGGCTCTACGAGGAGTTGCTACAGAACCATGATGCTAAACTGATTGCCGGTGGTGCCGCCCAGAACACTGCCCGTGGCGCTCAGGTATGGATCAGATTATCCTTGAAATCTTGTTTTTATGATTCCTCCTCTGCTAACTCGAACGTCCGTTAGTACATTCTTCCCGAGAACTCCGTTCTTTACATCGGATGTGTTGGCCGTGACAAGTATGCCGATATCCTTAAGGAAACCTGCACTAAGGCTGGTGTGCACACTGAGTACCGTGTGGATGATGCTCAGCCCACCGGCAAGTGCGGTGTGATCATCACTGGCCATAACCGTAGCATGTGCACCCATCTCGCTGCTGCCAACGAGTACAAGATTGAGCACCTCCAGCAGCCTCACATCTGGTCTCTTGTTGAGAAGGCTCAGGTGTACTATGTTGGCGGCTACCACCTTACCGTGTGTGTGCCTGCTATCCAGGCCCTTGGTGAAGAGGCTGCTGCAAAGAACAAGGTATGTATTGGTCGCCTACCAAATACATTCAAAATTCTTGATGGGACAATACTAAATGCGGATTACTACAGATCTTCATGCTCTCTCTTTCTGCCCCTTTCATTCCCGAATTCTTTAAGGACCAGCTCGATAGCGTGCTGCCATACACCGACTACACCTTTTGCAACGAGACTGAGGCTCGTGCTTACTCCAAGAGCCACGAATGGGGCACGGATGATGTCGTTGAGATCGCTAAGAAGCTGGCTCAGCTGCCCAAGAAGAACACCAGTCGTCCCAGGGTCGCCATTGTGACTCAGGGTACTCTCCCTACTGTGACTGCTACCGTTAAGCCCAACGGCGAAGTTGAGGTTAAGGAGTTCAGCGTTGTTGAGATCCCTAAGGACAGCATCAATGACACCAATGGTGCTGGGTAAGTGTTGAAGTTACCTCGCTTCAAGCGAAAAGCGTAAGCATAGCTGATGTATCATATAGTGACGCCTTCGCCGGTGGTTTCTCTGCTGGTGTTGTGCAGGGCAAGTCTCTTGAAGAGAGTATGGACTTGGGCCAGTGGCTAAGCAGTCTTAGCATCCAAGAGCTGGGGCCTTCGTAAGTCATTGCCTTTCCCTGCGGCGAACATATTCCCTCTCATCAAAACTTGATTTGCTGGCTGGCCCAGTAGTGGAATTTCATTTGCCAGAAGGATCGACTGACATGATGATATAGTTTCCCCTTCCCTAAGAAGACCTACACTCCCACCAACCGGTCCTAACGTACTTATCTCTCGATCTATATCATAGACAGCCTGGCAAAGTTAGCATGCTGTCGCAAAAAGAATTGTCTTTTTCTTTTAGGATTCAACCTTCCAATACCCACTCGTCCCTGACTTAACGTCTTGGACCTCTTTTCATCAACATCTTTTACGAGAATTGCGCCCCCATTGCCTTATGATTTCATGTGATAGACAGGAAATGTAGAGATGACGTTCTCAACAACGATTTAATGATCCGCAGATTCGGTTCGATATACTGATAAACCTATTGTCTACATTTATATCCTCAACGATCTATGTTTTATTTCAGATCGGGGGATCTGCGTTCCCATTTCTTTTGGGATAAGATTTTCAAAACTGAATATTTTCATTGATTTAGCTCTCTGACAGGTTAAAAAACGAGATAATCCAAATAAATCTGGGAAACTGATGATATGGCTCGTAATCCTTCTCCCGACTCTTCGCCCCAAAGGCGATTCCCTGAATGCATAAAGCTGCAACATACGGTCTCCTTTTCAATTTCATGAGTAAATTGTAAAACGCTCGTTGAATACAGTCTTTCGCCAATATCTTCCTACTGATCATGGCTGTATCTTTGATCCGCGCCGCCTAACGACAGGATGGCCAACCAGCCCACACGGGAAATATGTCGGTGCACAAGCCTGCTTATACAACAAAGCGGGCGTTGATATGCTACGGACTTGGACTAAGGGATAGGAGCGAAGGGAGACGCTGAATTATCTCTCAACTGCACTCCCGACACTCGCAAATCGGAGTCAGCTAACCAAAGCTCGCACCCGCGTCTCCTGTGTGTATGTCTCAATCTCCAAAGACTATTGGAGACTTGTTTCCCATACTCAGATCACCAACAAATGACGACATCACCCTCCATGTGCGCAGGGAGGTGTCTGACCAATGGCACCGTACTGAGTAGCAGGTCTGCGACCGTTGCTGAACCCAGGGCTGGAATAGCCCGCACCTGATGAGAGGGTATTGGCGAGGAACGCGTCATTCGCCCATGAAGCATTAGATATGCCACTTGAAATAGGCTGACTGGGAACTCCGAGACACGATGGAGTGTTTGCGGAATCCAGCGGTCCTCTGCTATCCCACCCTAAGCCGGAAAGACGGTGGTGTGGGTTGGGGTTTGATGGGGTTATCCATGACGATATGGAGCTGGAGCCATTAAGGGAGCCTTGCAGCTGGGACTGGTGCATCAGACTTTGGCGGAGCATGAGATCGTTTGAGTCTTGGGATAGTTGGTAGCTTGGGCTGCTGATGCTTCCTGGCATCAAAGGACCAGGATGTTGCACTGGTTGTTGTCCAAGACCTGGAGGAGTCCTTGGAGAAGTTGCATCGCCAACTTCTGGTGAGAGACCAGTGTTCCATATGCTGGGGATACCAGGAAGGGAGGGTCGCGGCGCGTATGGCTGGGATGACGGGACCCTAGCTAGAGCCGTTGCATTAACCATCGGATGGCTAAGCCCGGGGGGTGCGATTGGGGTCTGACGGGGAGGGAAGTTCTCTTCCCGAAATATCGAGTCTGTGCTAGGGTCGAACATATTGCTGGAGGTGGGTTGTTGGTTGTTCCCTGGAAATGGAAGATGCTCAGGTAACGCTGGAGTGTTTTCATAGGTGTCCGACTCGACCAAGCGCTCTACACCTTCGACAATGCGGTGCATACTGGCAGACATAGATGCGGACTGAGAGCCGTCGAAAACACTTCTAGAATCGGTAGCATAACTGGGATCTTGTGTGGCTTGTTGAATTTGCTCCCGTTCAATACTCGCGGAGGAAAGGGTATGCTGATTTCCCGAAGGGCTGGCAAAGAATTGAGACGGAAGTCCGTCTTCTTTGTAAATAAACGTTTTCTTGTCACCGTCGTCAACAAGGGCGATGGGTATTTTCTAAAGAAAAAATACGCATCAGTAGACAAATTTAAAACCGGAGGGAGTAGACTGCTGCATACATTGTTCACAACCAAATCCAACCCATCAATTACAAATTCACGGATTCGGTACAGCATCTCCATATTTGGGTGATTCCTTTCCACTCCTGGATCGTTCATTCGAGGTTTTTGGCGTCCACTTGTATCCAAATATCTACGTGACGTGGCCTTCTTGTTTAGCGGCACAAAACAAAGAGTCTCTTCATCTTCATCTAAAAGGTAGTCGATCTCTGGAAGAAGGAGTACATCAAAGGTTGATGTGAGGAGAGTCAGGGTGTTGGCGTATATTTTCCAAAACTCAGTGATCTGGACAGAAAGAGGAGTGTCTTTCTCCTCCTTATGAGCCACTAGGAAATGGCTGACCGTAAGTAGCCAAGAACTGTAGTTCCGGAGAGCAGGCAAAACACGTCGCGCAACAGCGGTGATCTTATCTGGACCATTTTTTCCATCTTTGTTGTTTGATTCCTCGATCGCAAATCGCTCCACTTCAGCCAGAAGGATCTGAAGCAATGTAAAGAATGTTTTCACGTTGATACGCTGGAAAAAGAGGCGTGCGTTTGAGACGAACTCTTCTGGTAAAAAGATCAAAAGCAGCTCTTGTACTTGGCATAGCAGGAGACTTACCACTGGAGCGTGTCCTAGAAAAATCTTCTGCAGAGATATTGACTAGACAGAACTTTTGTAAGGTGCCCTCTAGGGAACGCTCTTTCAAATCAACAGCCAGTTGATTCAATACCTCACTTTCAAGCTCATCGTGCTCGGGAAAATCGGTGCCTTTGTAACACTGAGCATGTAGATATACAAACCAGGGCGCCAATGCTCTACCAGGAATACCGGCATCATCGGGGTGAATCAGCTCTCTTTTAGCCCACAGATTCATGACCTTCCTAAACTCAATTTCCAAGTTGCCTTTGGCAGATGGATGAGGTTCCTGGGCAGCTAGTGCCCTATAGAGATGATAAGTGGCCCTCAAGTGATTGCTATCGGCAAGGGCAATGACGGCCAATTGATTGTGCGATGCACCAGAAGGTGGGTATATTACTGTGGCAAGATCATAATAGCCGATGGCCGGGCCCCAATTGCGGTCCTTACTGACCAATTCGGTTTCTCTATAGCGCGAGAGATCGCCGAGACGGATAAGGGTCGCATGACATGACTGCAGAATATACTTCCGAAGGTCTCCAGATGACTGCGTGGAATCTTCCGCGGATAGATCTAACAAGGGAGCTTGGCTCAGTAAAGACGGTGAAATAGTGGAGAGGGTATGGCTCACTGTCAAAGTTGAACTTTCGTGCAACTTTTTCAATCTCCGGAATCCCCCCGAAGTGCGACGACAATTGCTGGATGTATCCTCTATAGAACCGTTGGCTTGTTTTAATAAATTCGAGATAATGTTTCTCGAGTTTTCGTCGCTCTACTGGTTTCTTCTTCTTTCCGTTTTGCTCGCGAAACTAAGTTGTGTGTGCGATTGGTTAGATGACCGTAATCGATAGAGATCGCCGAAGTCCAGGAGACTCACGCGCGAGAGTAATTTACGGAACCGATTGTTAATCTTGAGATGTGCATCCCACAGGCGACCTTCCACATCGATGGAGCGAGCGGCTTCGAAGTCCTGAAGAATAGCATTCTGGCAAGCAGCGCGGAGTCTGGGATACCGGAGAGAGAGTCAGAACGAAGCGCGCAGGGGACGAACCATTTAGCGACTAGATAAAGATAGACTGACTCAGAAAGGTGATGTGAGATTTCGGCAAATGTAGGCTCTTTCTCGGCAAGGCTCTTCAGAAGCTCTCTTTCGATATTGAGCGCAATCCTGTACATTGCGGTTCAGAAAGACGGGTTCATTGCTTTTCTGAAGAATATATGAGAATACTGACTGCCACGTATTCTGAAACGCGGACGCCATGCTCAAGATGGGCGAAGCCCGTTGCCACTCCACCGTTGACTTCGCCCGTCAGATGGCTGTGGCTGGCTGGAAGTCTGCGGGCGACGAGAGCAGTGAACGATCCATCAGTAGTATATACAGAACGGCTGATTTGGCGCTGGACGGAGGCAATATCAAGGGTGAATGCAATGGGACAAGGCGTAAATGGGAATAGAATGAAGATGGCCTCCCACGCGCAAGAACGAAGAACGAGGGGTTGCAAGCCGCTCGTTGCAGAGAAAATCCCAATATCACGGGAACTTTTGAACAAGCGGCCGAAAAAGACAGGCGTTGAATCGGATGAGGTGTGGCTTGTGGAGCGGTGATTGGTTTGCGTGGCTGTGGCTGGTGTGCGTTCAGGAACCGACTAGTAAGGTAATAATATGACCGTACGTACCATATCGTACCGTATGCTACCGTACAGAATGTTGGTGACCCGTTCAATGGAAAGATATGATACTATTTAGATTCTCTTCTTTCTCATGTTGTGGTCGATCAGCCCTTACTTGAATCGAAAGATAGAAGAATCAAAGAAATAATATCATCAATATCCCATTCTATGACGGGGCGCCTTTTGTGGAGTCAGTGATAACACCTCATATGGAGTACATAGGTACCCAATAAGCCTTGCAGGAAACGCTTGCATAATACTAACATTCGCCCAACCAGACGAATGAACTACCTATAAGGGAACAACAGGCATCTAATATGTCCAAGCGCTCTCGGAGTACCTCTAGACACCCCTCTACCGACCGGCTGCCAGAGACCTGTTCGTCACCAGCGTCTTCCCTAACTTCCGTCGAATGTCCCAGAAAACATCCATTAGACACCACCAATTCTGTGACTGAAGTAATGCACTGCTCATTGCCGCCGCACCGGGAGACGCTCTCATTCCCCTCATATGATGACTACGAGATTCATTATAAACAAACACATGTCAACAGATGTGCGGCATGTGGGAAGAATTTCCCTACGGACCGGTTTCTGAATTTACATATCGAGGAGAACCATGACCCTTTGACTGCTGCGAAGAGAGAGAGGGGAGAAAAGACTGTATGTTTCCATGATACCGATCCAATCAATCTGCATTTTATAACCGTGGCTTACAATGATCGATCGGATATAGTATGGATGTTTTATTGAGGATTGTGAGCGGAAATGCTCAACGCCGCAGAAGCGCAGAATGCATTTGATCGATAAACATATGTTTCCCAAGGTGATGCACTCAGAGTCAACCGGGTTGGCGATAGATGTCTGACACAATTGTGTCGCAGACCTACAATTTCTACATAGTGAACGATGGCATAGATAAACAGACGTCTCTGCTACGGCCAGCGACTTCCCACAGACGTCGAATCTCAACGACTTCAACCTCCCCGCAAGAAGGTCGACTGAGGTACCGACAAAGCTCTGTATCCCATTCGGAACCGGTTCCGGAGCAGAACCCAGCCCCTCAGTCACTATCAGATGAAATCGAGATTGCCCAACTCGAGAGATCTATGTCTGCTTTACGATTCGTACCCGCGAGCGTTACGAAGAACCATGGTAGACGATCCGACTAATCAGAGGTAGAAGACATTACGATACAACGAATAATTTCATGATCAAGGTATAACACGTTGATAGTCACCTTATATGCGCCGAGTCCAGTGGGGGTATGGATGGGAGAGACATGTACTTCAGACGGAAAGACCTGCGGCCGACATACCATTATTGATAGTGGGAAATAGGCTTCAAAGGGCAGGCAAAAACAAAACAAGAGGACACCGAGCGTGAAATCATCCCGTTCTCAAGGAAAAATTGTGTGAAGGGATGAGAAACCGCAAGTGCCAACTTAAAGGGTAATAATCATATCGCAACATATCCAGCCCCCTTAGACAAGAGAGCTTACACTTATATACATAATGAAGAGGTAAAGAAAAGAAGGGATGTGGGGTATATAATAACTTCACATATGATCTCAAAGTGCCACGTGTCCAGGATCTGGTTGTTGACTAGGTTGGCAACAAAGGAAGGTATCCAATAACTGGTGAAGGCTAGCTGCCTTGTGCTGGCCGTTATGCATAGCCAGACATCAATGGTGAGTGGGCAAATAAGCTATTTGCGTCATGTGGAAACTTTCCGCGAGGCGTGTGTAGAGAGACAGGATTGCAGAAGAACATCACAGCTGCGTTTCCAAAAGATCGGCATAAGCTTCCAAGCTTGACCCGACGAGGTCCACTATCGCCCAGCTCGTGTTCCCTTTAAAGGTCCTCGCCCATACACGTATAATAGCAATACTAAGTTGCTTTACCTTGAAAGGGTTGGCCATGAAATCCATATCGGGTGCGCCTGGTGGATCGACGGCCATGTTGGTCTCATCCATCATACTCTTAATCCATAAGAGCAGTTTTCGCTCGTGCTCTGACAGTCTCTGTCCAGCTTGCGTCGCCGGTATAGAAAGCAACCACCGACTGAGAAGAAATGCACATTCCAAACTACAAAGGGAATGTTGGATACTCCAGAAAAACGAATGGGTCCGCGCTACGAAATCTATCCCAAGGCGTACCGGGATGGAAAGTGCATGCGCAGAATGCAGTAAAGCCATAATAAGGCGCGGACTCCGTGCTACAGGTGGAGATTCACTTAGAGCCCTCGCGATCTGAATCGGATCTTGGGTCATAAGGCGACGGCAGGGGCCTAGATCAACATGTAACCTGATATAGGCGAGCCCGAGAAGGGCTGTAGATGTGAATGCTATTGGACCTGCTGGGTTTTGAGGGTCAATGCTAGATTCCGGTGTTCGCTTCCACAATGCCTTCCATGCACTTAGAGAGCTGTCCAAGGTAGAAAGGTCTTCCTGTCTCAAGCTAGTTCCTTGCATCGTTGGTGCGGAGAGACAAAGCTGGCGGGCAAAGAAGATTTGTTGGATCAGGGCATGTACGAGGATATAGTTCCCTAGCGGTGATATGGGTGCCGATGAGTTTGACATATTGGACTTTAGAAACAGTTTAGCGAATGCTTCTTGAAATGGAACCTCTGGACCATGTCGAGAACGCATGGCCCGCCGCCACTGGGTTGCGTTGTTGGCTTTCCAGACGTCATGTGAGCATGGCATATTTAGCTTCAGCTCTGCGTTCAAAATCAACGGGGGAATGTTGTACATTATAGAATGTAAATTGAAAAAACAGTAGACGAAGAACTTCGTGCGCCTATTGCCTTCTCTCCGTATCCAGTCTTCCCAGTTGCTGGGATCAGCACTAGAGGGTGGCTCAGCAAGTCCATGTTCTCTGACAAGCCTAGCCAATGTGCTCTGAAGAGAAAGAATTTCTCGCAATAATTCAGGATGCCTTTCCCAAGAAGCAAACACGGTGAGCAACAGGAAGGTCCGGATCACTTCCATGTGAGCGTCTGAATCCTGGGGTGCGTAGCCCGACGGGTCGATTGGGTATGGGAAATGATGCTGGAATGGACTATTAGCATTGGTTAAAGGGGTAGAAGAAGCCCTCGAATCGTGGAATCCTGATGGTGGAGAGACAAGATTCCACGTCGGGCATGGTACTTGTTTGCTATCCCTTCTCTGGAGGCGCTGCAGAAGGATCGCTTTCGCCGCATGAAAAAGCTCGATTCCTCGATTGTTCTCAAACCGATAATGAGATCCTGCAGCTGCTAACGCAAGAGTGAGCTCAGGCGAACATTTTGCAACCGAGAGTGTCGGTACATGGAGAAACGGGAGATGCTCATTTAGGCCGTTTACGTAGCCAGCGAAGAAGCGAGACAAAGCATGTCTTGATGGCGGAATGAAGCCCTTTGGAAGAATATAGACAAATTCTTCGAGCTTTGAAAGAAAAGCTTGACGATCTGCATTCGAGATATCCCAAGCTGGACGTGGGCCCTCATCACCGAATACAAAACGATCATCTACATCTTGCGGCTCTGGCTGCAGAGAGGGAAGCCGGGATCCAAAATTAGAAAAAGACGGTGGCTCGTCAGCTGGACCTCGCACATCACTCATTATATCCGCCCCAAGTCTCGCACTTTCACGAATAGGTGGTTTTGAGTCAATTGGGATATTAGTCGGTAACATAGGCTCTTCCACGGACGAGAATACGCCAGAGTCCCAATCAGAGGAAAGACCAACGCTTTCCAAGAAGACGGTAAAGTCTTGGACCGGATCACCTAGATCTGCGAGATCCAGAAAAGAAGGCTCGACACCATAGTTGTCGGTGATCGCTCTTTCGGGAGCCTGGGACAACGGCTGGGGAGCGCCTACGTTCTGCGAGGGCTTTCGCATCGACTCGAAGCTTTCCTGCTGGCCCTCAAGAGCGACATGACTAGCAGCATGAGAGAGCAGATTTAAATCGTATCCCCAGGATGGGTTAAAATGAGTTGTTCCGACTATTGGAGGAGGTTGGATCTGTACCTCTGGTTGGGTTTGCACTGGGACGGCATCTGCAAGTTCTAACATGCGAGATTCATGGTGGGTCGGTTGTATTATGGATGACGGGGTCTGAGGGACATCATGGTTGCTATTATTTCGGTGTTCGCGATTGGCTGCGGCCTCAGCTGGATGAACTAGTCGCTCATGTCGTACGAGCAGATCGCTGCAGGTAACGGTCCAGATTAGCGTGGATTAAACGTGTTGAGGTTTAGAAGAACATTTCCATACCTTCTTGCAAAAGATTTAGAGCAAATCTCACATGAGAAAGGTTTTTCTTTCGTATCTGTAACTATACGGTTAGCACAGTGTCCCTGCATAGGCAGGTGCCAACTTGGGACGTCTTGAGGGTTACTCAACGGGTGCGGAGATGGCGTTGGAGATGCTCCAGACGCGCAAAAGACCTGCTGCAATATTCACAGGACAGGGACTTCCGGTTGGCGGGAGTAGACTTCTTTCTTACTTTCCCAGGGGAAGTTCTCTCGTCTTCCATAGCGAATTGCCTTGAAATTGGAGCATTTGTCCTTTGATGGATAACATGCGAGCGGGGAAGAAAAACTGTGGGGTTGTCATGAGGGGGTTTTGCGAAGGGGGTCACGTGGCTGCCGCGGACGTTGGACTCTGGTTGTCTGATCATTTAAAGCCCTAAGAGAGTTACCATATTACTTCAGGCAATAATTCACTTGGCCAGGTGGAAGCGAGGAGTTCCTGGTAGAGATTTAGCTCTTGATCCCGTGTGGTGGCTGACAGCCAGCGACACTCTTGATTTATTTTCGGAGACTGATTGAGGAGAGAGGAATATTGTTCAATCATCCAACGTGATGTGGTTGTCGGCACTAGGTAGGTTTCTTGGGATACGGATCCGTGGAATACTAATGGATAAATGCAGGCAGTGGACATACTCCGCCCTCCCCACTGGTGCGGAGATATTTGCTTTTGATAACGACCGTAGCATCATAAGGCTTAAGCACTAGTACATATCTATGTCTCCTCACCGGTGTGCACCGACCTCCAGCCTAGTATTTGAGGGGAGTAGAATTTATTGGGGTTAGTGAGCGGAATCCTTCGATTCTAGACTGAAATTAACAGAAGTACTCCCCTAAAACTATCATTACATGCAGCGCATTGAATTTTGTATTGTGATGCTTGCCACTGTCTTGGAGTCCACTGTCCACTGCCCTGTCTATACACCTGTCCTCCTTATAGAATATTCGTGTTTACTAGCATTTTAATTAATTTGCAGTTCATATATATAGATCATATCCGAAGATCTTGGAAAGTTCAGCGATTGAACCCTTCTGGGCGAGCACTTCCTTCTTTGCTTACCATTACGCGAGCGAGGAACATGTTTTGGCTATTAGAGCGCCGTAGGAGCTATCGGATCTGTCGCTGGGCCGATAATAGTCAGTGGTGCTTTCGCAGAGGCTGCTTCCTGAACTTGGGTTCTTTGAATTAATCTCCCTGTCTGCCAGTGCGGTATTGGATTGGTTACAGTTATAGGGTTTTCTTAAGCTGAGGGGCCTTAGGAGGAACGAGTGAAGGCGATATCATACTTTGTCCACCAGATGGCACAGTGGGAAACACTCAGACTGGCAACTCTTATACATTACTGGGGCTTATTCGGTTAATCCTCTAGAAGAAATACTAATCTTCACGATCTCATTACATTAGTAGTGATATGGCATGATATCTATACAGAGTATGGAGTTCTTATATATTTAGATATGCATGTACTAACATCATGCTCCTATAAGGAAAATGTGTGCATGATGTCACCTTGAGTAAACTAGTAGATGCCAATAGACAACACCACGTGTCGGTAGGGGTGGTTATACATATCTGCTGTATGGAGGGCACGGAGTTAAATCTTCTCGGCCTTCTACAAGGACTTGAAGCTTGTAATCAAACTTTTGAACACATTTTGGATAGGAAATTAAATATCAGTGGTCAATTATATAGTAATTAGATGGAACACTTTGTTAAGCTCTCAACGTGAATTCCTGAATATAAGCATATCTAATATTAGTATCAATTTGGCTCTCCACTTACTAGACATATATCATGGACCACCAAAAATAGGCAAGACTAGGCCAATCATACAACAATTAGCGTTTGCCGAGATACAGTAGATATATACAGAATACTAACTTCCTCTAACACCCAACCAATATTAATACGGTGGTTCGCGAAGGTGTATCTACATCATGATGGAGTAAACACTAAAACCAGTCACCAGCTGGTTTCACACCGGGTGCTTCCATTCAAATTTAGGTAGTCCATACTCCGTACCTAGGTACCGGAAGTAGAAACCGTGACAACCTTAGAATCCACATGGATGAGTGCCTCGGCCTCCTTCGTCCACTGCCATCTAGACTAGTCTAGTAGAAAGTAGAAACCATGATCATTTTAGCGTGGTCTACGTACGCGGGTCATACACTAGTAAGTGGTACTGTATGTATGAGGTACTGTACAGTACCTGAGAATGCCTCACCGCTTAAAGAATAGGGTACTACGGACCTATTTTATAGGTAGGTTTAAGAATAAGATAAATTACCTATTGCTTAAATTTAAGGACACCGGATAATCATATTTTAACCGATTAAAGAAGCTTACCTTAATTCTGAAAACTGCGCCAAAATGGTGAGTACTCCGTATCTATCTACTGGTCAACTTTTCAAGGTTCTTAATGGATTAGGCCTAGCCCAACTGTATGTACTGTACATACTCCGTACATTGGGTCCGATACAGACCATACCGGGTACGGTGCTGCTTTCGCAAATCAGTAACAGTCCCTACTGTGGTCCGTGGGTAAAGTAGGTAAGATAAGTTGGTAGTACGGAGTAGATACGGAGGACTGGAAGAGTGCGTGGGCGGAGCATGGAATAATTTGAACCTATATACAATATTGATAAATTCTATACTCTGCATTAGAAGTCAATTCTGTATGTTAGGGGGCAAGTACCTACTGATCTACACTTGGTACAATATGTATGTACAATACATACACTGAATAGTTGTACCTAGTATTCCCATCGTGTCACGTGGGAGAAACTTGTCACAAGCAGCATGGATACTGGATGCTTCTACCAAGTTTGTCCATGGGGACGGAAATAACCAATTTAATCCATGGATAGCTCTGCTATTTATTTGTACTCCGTACTCCGTACAGTGCATGAAAATTGCAGGCCATGGCAGCAACCATGGAATGAATCAAAATCGACAACAATGTCCTCTTATGGAAGCCACTAAAAGGTACCTCGCGGATGGACCATTGTTTCAGATCAACCCCTGACAGCCTATCAACCGGCGCGGCGTTGTTTGAGGGAATCCCACAACTTGAAGTACGCACGCCGGAAACCATCGTTCCCTTCCGATCAGGCCCAGACATACACAAAGTCTGTAACAAGACTAGACGAATTTGGATACCAGCAAAAACCTAAAGGTGGAAGTAGGGCGAGGTTACCTATTACTTTCTTTCCTCTCCACCATTCGCCATCTGGCTCCCAAAGGGATCCCCGGCTACCCTTCATCGCCCTTCCCCGAACGTCGAGCGCCATCCCACCTCATCTCACCTTTCCCACAACCCCCCCCCCCCCTCCTCTGATTCTCCCTCCACTAGGGCGAGCCTTGTCATTGATAACCCCCGATCGTGAACCTTTGAGTGCGCTCGATCAAAAGGCCTGGATGAGAGAGTTGGGCCCGCGGGTTTGGTTGCGGTCTCGAAGTTCTCTGCTCAGTTGCCGCTGTATCTACGTTCAGCATTGACTCTGATCGGTACGAGACCATTTTCCCGTGTTTTGGATTCCCATCTCGTTTCCTTCTAGATTTGGAAACCTGTACTCGCTTTATCCTTACATTCGTCTGTCATACTTCTTTTAGGAAATCGATGGAGCTAATATGTATCGGAAATCCTATAGGCCATTCTGTATCATGCATTAGACTATTCTGGACGTCTGTTGGGACTTGACGTTTCGACAACGCCGCACGAGCCATTTCTTGCCAGTTACACAGGGGGAAGGATAAGGGGGCCATAGTTTGTTTGCGGACGTACTGTATATTTATTGCCGCACGATTGGGAGGAGGTTATCAGGCTATTCCTCGCATCAATCATGCTAGCAAAGACCACGTACTCTTCCCCACTGGGGATGTCAACATCCCAGACACCAACGACATCTTACCACGCCGGACCGCCCCAAAAGTCAATTTTTGCAGCGCATCAAGATGGCATGTCATTCACCAGTCCCACGGAGTCGGAGTTCTCGGAGGCACACGATGGACTTGAGGCAATCAGGTAAGTCATTCGTGTGAGATATTGAGGGAAAGGTATCATGGGAGACTGATAACCGGATAGGTCTTGGGACGAGAAGCAAGTCATAGCTTGGCTACATAGCATCAACTGCGGACAGTATGAACCCTTGTTTAAAGGTAGTTCTTAATTCCTACTGCTTTTACTGTTGCGCGCAATCAATAAGAGCTGACGGTATACAGCGAATAATTTTAATGGCAACAACCTTATAGAATGTGACCAGAAAATTCTGCAGGAGATGGGTATTAAGAAAATCGGTGATCGGGTGCGCATTTTCGTCGCTATAAAACAGCTCAGAAACAAGTCGGTTGCCAATCGTAAACAAAGAAACATGGTAGGTACTTGTGGTGCTGATCAGGAGCCTTTGCTGATCCGGTACAGAGTCAAATAGCCGCACTTGAATCAGCATATACAGCCGCCTCTGAGTCTAGTCGTCCGTCACTCGGTCGTCAACAGACCTTAAACAATCGCCGTTTCTCTCGTACCGCTGATAATGTCCATGGCTACAAACCGTCC
This sequence comes from Aspergillus coremiiformis, assembly GCA_009193565.1. Classification (NCBI taxonomy): domain Eukaryota; kingdom Fungi; phylum Ascomycota; class Eurotiomycetes; order Eurotiales; family Aspergillaceae; genus Aspergillus; species Aspergillus coremiiformis. The sequence goes on along the minus strand of ML739051.1, from coordinate 67,242 downwards.
TCACGACCAGAGTCGCCCCTGCGAGCCCAACGTTATGTCGTCAGCCCGATGGAGAGTGCTCGCAAGGAACAAGGACAAGGCTATTTCGGTCAAGCTTCTTCTGGTAGTTCCAGTGCAAGTCGGAATGCAGCAACACCTAATGAAGGCCAACGAAGTGGCTCACATTTAAGACAAAACCCCAGTATTGATGGCCTGACGATGGGGCCTTTGCCCACAAACTCACCAGTTATCAGAGTAATATATACTGGCGGACAGACCAAAGTCTTGAACATCAAGCATTGCAAGACAGCAGATGAAATTATCTTATGCGTCCTCAAGAAACTCCAACTTTCTGAACATCAATATCGCAACTACTGTTTCTACGTGTTAGATGGCCTGGAGCCAAACCCGTCTAACTGCAGGAGGCTGGCAGACCATGAGATCATGGAGATATGTGAAAGCAATCACAGGTCTGAGCGCGGTCGCCTCATATTGCGGAAGATCCACGCGGGAGAGCCCGAGACAGACGAGATTCGCCGTGCTTCGCAGCTCGCTGTGGACGAGAGCCAAGCGACACACATAAATGCATTGAATAGCTCAAATCCGCGTACACAATTCAAGATTCAACAACTCACTGGCGAACCTTGGCATAATATTAAACAGCCGATTTCGCCTGTGTCTTCTCGGAATCCAAATGTGAGTGAACATGAGTTGCAGGTCCCAAATACCGATCGACACGCCGTGTCCAAATTACGGTCTTTCTTTGGTGCTCGGCCACCTAGCGAGATGATTATTCATGAAATCACATCCTACTTCCCTAGTCACCACCGGGAAGATATTGAGAAGACCATGAGTATGTCGGTTCGGAGGTCGCAACGCCTGAGTCGTGCAGCAAGTCGATTGAGTGTTGTTAGCAATACAAGCTATGCATCCAGTTTAAGAGACGCACCCCCCATCCCCAGCATTGCTGATAGCTGGCTGAATCCTGGTGCCCAAACCACCCGTGCGTCCAGGCCTCTTTCAGTTTCCAAGTTCAGTCTTCCTCCTCAAGCAACATATAGAGATTCTGTCGCATCCAGCTCCCTTCAACCGCTTCAGGAAGAGTCACCCATTGAGCCAAATCGCAAGTCATATGTATCTTTTGATAGTGGTTCTGATGATCCCAGTACTTCTCGCCAGAGCCTTATGGACGAAAATGCAAGCGTGGCTGCGACGGACGGAGGCTCACTTAATGAACGACTAAGTGTTCTAGTCGCTGAAGATGGTGAAGAGGAGGATGACGGTCTTAATGACTTCCTGGCTGGAAACAACTTCGCTCCTAATAATTGGATGAAGGGCTCTTTGATTGGCGAAGGGTCTTTTGGAAGTGTGTTCTTGGCCTTGCATTCCATCACTGGAGAGCTTATGGCGGTCAAACAAGTTGAGATACCATCGGCAACCAAAGGCACGGAATTTGACAAGCGAAAGAATAGCATGGTCACAGCCCTCAAACATGAGATTGAACTTCTTCAAGGACTTCACCACCCAAACATTGTCCAGTATCTGGGTACTGCTGCGGATGACCAATACTTGAACATTTTTTTGGAATACGTCCCCGGCGGGTCTATTGCTACGATGCTCAAGCAATACAATACTTTCCAAGAGCCCTTAGTCAAGAATTTTGTACGTCAGATTTTGGCAGGTCTCTCGTACTTGCACAGCCGTGACATTATACATCGGGATATCAAGGGCGCGAATATTCTTGTGGACAACAAAGGTGGCATCAAAATCTCGGATTTTGGCATCTCTAAACGGGTGGAGGCATCTACAGTCCTTGGTTCTCGGGCCAGCGGCACAGGAGGAGGAGGAGGAGGAGGAGGGGGAGGAGGAGGAGGAGGTCATCTTCACCGACCATCGCTGCAGGGCAGCGTATATTGGATGGCACCAGAAGTTGTGCGACAGACAGCCCACACCAAAAAGGCAGACATCTGGAGCTTAGGCTGTCTGGTCGTGGAGATGTTTATAGGGGCTCACCCTTTCCCTGACTGCAGTCAGCTGCAGGCCATTTTCGCCATCGGTAGCAACAAAGCCAGACCACCTGCACCCGAGCATGCCAGCAAGGATGCTGTGGCATTCTTAGACATGACTTTCCAAGTTGACTATGAGCAAAGACCGAGCGCAGATGAATTACTGAAAAGTCAATTCCTTGCAGCGCCACTCGCGTGAAATCAGGCTGGCCGACTGCAGGCGACAAAAAATTGCGATGTTTTTGAGATTGAATACCCCATGTGTAAATGCCGCTAAGCATGTAAAAGATTTGAGGTCTATGAATTTTTGAATGCTCCTGTTTTAATTTGAATCCTTTTGGTTGCTTCTTACCATTGCCCCGACTTTGGACTCAGACTTTCGATGCGTTCAGCTTTCTGAGTCTACGCAAACACCCAGGGTTTAATTTCATTGCCCACGTATAATGAAGTGATGGATAGAACTGAACATAAAGTGTTGATATGTGACCCTTTGACTCTCTTCTTGTATCTTATTAGGCGGGTTCCTGTTCTAGTGGGTCTGAGGGATAGGATTAATAGGATACAGCCAGCGTTTGAAACTTGCGGACAGCTCGGAAGGATACAAGGTATGCTCATCAAACTTGGTGACAGGATAGCAGAGCCTGGACTGGAGCCGGAGGCATTTTAATACTTCCAAATACTAATAGACACCTCCTTCAATGGCCAATTGACCAATCAGAGCAATTGATAATCGGTGCAATAAAAAGTACAAATAGATCAGAGCATATTTTACATGAATTTAACGAGAAACCGAACTTCCATGTTACATAGTCAAGGCCAGGAAAACAAAAATAAGTCCAAATATTCGATTCGCTTGGGTTTGCAGGGCTGGCCTTCATCAACCGTCTCTTGATTAGGGCTCGGAGTTCCCCCCGATATCAATTGAATTCCCTTAGTTAACTATCTTTCCGTAGAACGGAATCCCCATAGCGCTGAGGAGAAGCCGAGCGTCTTTGTCTGTCTTGGCTGATGTATGGACAGTGATATGGCAGCCAGGAATCATCTTCGGGGGGTACCTAGTCATCGAAAAGTGTAAGCCAATCAATATATAACTCGCCCCTTTTCAGGGACCGGCGTTATAGCAAGACTTACATATCATAGTTTACCTCGATCTCAGGGAACAGGGCAACGTTCTCAGGTTCAAGACCAAAGGTGATGTTTCCACTGCTATCACCACTGCTACCCTTAACACCCTCCCAGTCTTTGATCCTGGGCAAAACCACATCAACCAACTTTCCGAAAAAGTGCAACATATCTTCACCACGAAGCTCCGCCTTGACGGCAACAGTGTCTCTACCGGGTACAATACTCCAAGTGGCTACGCTGGTCTTCGATTTGAAGGTTTCCACTTTGGCGTTGGTGATAGCCTGAACCGCCATTCCTGCTACATGCAGCCACGACGAATTCTCCTGAGCTGCTTGCTTGATGTAACTATGAATGGTAATCCGTTCTAGCTTGGGGACATTGTTGAAATTAATCGGCTTCCGGAGAAGACGCAAGACATCACCTCCACGGGGTCCACGGAGCGGTCTGTTTTTATGGTAGGGAGAGCTATCGTCCCAGGAGCGGAGACGAGCGGCCTTCGGCGGAGGCTTGAAGCCTGGGGGGTTGTGAACATAGCAGAGGGTGAGGATGTCGGAAGCGACAGTTGACTGGTATGTTTGCTCTACGCGGGGAAGAGAGAAAGGGCCCGGAATGTAGAGTCGGGAAGAAGGATCGGATGGCGGAGGGGGTTGATGAGGGTGTAGCGGACCACGATCATATTTGGGAGATCGAAATTGGTAACTGGAAGTATTTCAAGGTTAGTGACGAGCGTTCGCTGGAAGGACAGTCCAGATCGCAGTGTAATCGAGGCAACCTTACCGACTCCGTGGTAGTTGCTTCTTCCGTTGGCTAGATCTTGCGATCGGATCGAATGACTTCACAGCATCAGAAGACGCCATAGAAGCCAGGGAAGTCGCTGATTCGAGCTCGTTGAGGTCGGCGGGCGCGGTCTGACCGGAGACATTGCGCCGCAAGCAGAGGCCCTGTGGGCGAACTGTGGGTACAAATGCCCGTGGCAATGACCTTGCCAGGTATCTTGACGACTCACTGGCAGCCATTGTGGTCTATAGGGGGCGTTGTCGCTGTAGACTAGTTCAAGACCGGACTTCTCAGAAATTGTTTTTCAGATCGGAGACACCGAACTTCGGAACAGCAATCACGTGGCCAAATTCTCGATGCCTCAAAGGTCTGGCGTCAAACTCAGGCAACGAACAAACGCTCCGCAGAAAAGAAGGCGGGCGGGAAGATCCACATGTGATCAGCTTCAACATCCGCGCGCCAAATTTAGCAAGCTAGGCATCCATAACCTTAGATCGTTGCCGATCTGGTGCCAAAGTCATGGGCTATTGAATCTAGGGCTTCTCACCATTTTTACTTTCTAGACTGACCACTGTTACTTTCTAGATCTGGCACTTCTAAGAACTACCCTTGTTGTCACCAGGTGTGATGTCACTGAACTATTTTAGCTGAAGCCTAGTATAACGCAACTTCCTCGCCTTGTTGAACACATCGGAAATTATCAGAAGAACCTGGCACATGATATGCCTGGTAGATGTGCCCAGAATTTCTCTCGCGCACTATATGGAAATTTTGGGGCCTGAACTAAAACTTCCCTCATGTCGATATATATGTAACCCTCTCTGTCTTTGAACCTTAACAAACCAAGGACACATCACGTTGTGGAGAATGAGCGGCATTCACAGGTTTCTCACCAGGCGTGAGCGATTTAGCAGAGATGGAAAGAAAGATGAGGTACATTTAGCACTTGGTGGCTCAGTGGCTTTCTATAAGCTTCACTTTGTTAATATTGCTTTCTTCTAGGCCTCGAATACTACTATTCTTTCCCGCCCCCTTTTCCGTGGCTTCTTCTCATCGACCCAGACGCCAGCGGATGCAGTTGAGGAACAAAAGAAGGTGAGAAGGGCTGTAACTAGCTGCGTAAGCTATCTAGTGTTGCTCATGGGTAAGTAGGTCAAGCTCCTTGAGCGTCGCGTTGCGCAGCTCGGTACAACCAGTCTTGAAGAGGAACACTTTGGCTATGCACTACAATCATCACATGCCCAGGGAGATGTAGACAAGGCGTTTGACTTGCTGCTACTTCTTGAGGACTCCATCGAAGGAATCATAAGGGGATATACACCAAGTACGAAGCTCCTGGGGGCAGAAAATCGCCAAGGCGTCACCTGTTATCTAGACGCGCTTCTTTTTGCAATGTTCGCTCGTCTAGATTGCTTTGAGGCTATTTTATACAATTCCTTTAATGACGAGCCTCGCCGGAAACTTGTCGTACTGTTACGGCTCTGGGTCAACATGCTGCGGTCGGGAAAACTCATCACAGCGGATATTGTAGGTGTTCGGTTTCCTCCTTGTTCTTATTTATTACACCGTATTGAATAAGAGAGGCTGACAGTATGCTTGCAGACCAAACATTTGCAGGATGCACTAGCTGAATGTGGCTGGGAAGATGCAGCCAAGCTACGCCAGCAAGATACGTCGGAGGCTTTTACATTTATTACAGGAACGTTAGAATTGCCCCTTCTTACTTTGAAGATGGACATTTATCATACTGGGAAAGAAGATGCAAGCGATGATCACAAATTCATCAACGAACGCTTATTAGAGGTTGCGATACCGGAACCTCATGATGGGAGGACAGTCACCCTTGAAGATTGTTTGGAGTCGTATTTCAATAATCGGATAGAAGTGAAACGGCACCTTGAACGGCGCAATACTGTGGGATCTACCAAATCGGTCGATTCCCTATCGAAGGGATGCACGACACATGTCGAGACAGTGGAAGTTAGCCCATCTCCTTCGGCATCTCCAACGACTTTGTCGCCACCTCGACTTGATGAAGTGACCCCAATCTCGTCAGTGACTGAATCAAACGATACAGAAACACCTCAGGCCAGGCGAAGCAGTATCGTTCAGGATCGTTTTATACCTGACTCGGAAGGCGATAGCCATGTGGCATTCCAGCGGAGGGGCTCGTATCGGAAAGAAGTCATGATGCCTGCATGGCAGTTTTTCAGTTTGATACGTAAGGTCTACTATTATCTCCTTAATCCTCGCTGATGCTAACCTAGCTGTAGCTTGGTACACGGATAATACGCCAACCAATGATGCACAGGTCGCAGCACACTTTTCTTCAAAGCGGCCCATACTCGGCTTGTGCTTGAAGCGTTATTCCATGTTACCAAACGGTAAAGCGATTCGACTCAATACATTCATTGATATACCAACAGAGATTGGACTGCCCCATTTCATTCAAGACGACAATTTGGATGGGGAAGGTCCGATATATGGGAATTTTAAGCTCTCCCTGCAGGCCATGGTTTGTCATCGAGGCAATTCGGTTGATTCAGGACATTACATTGCTATTGTCAGGGGTACCAGTGCCGGTGCTCCCCCTGCTAGCTCTCATAGTTCAGAGACAGCCTTTTCTGATACACCTCAATATTGGATGCGATTTGACGACTTGGCCGCGGAGCGTGTCACATTGATTGATATCGAACAAGCATTGAAGCATGAGTCACCGTATCTTCTCTTTTATCAAATCCTGCCTATCAACGAAGATGCTGCTGCGATCAATCTCCCAAACATGGCGCCGTCTTCTGAAGTGTCGGAGGATGCTCCGGAATTAAACACTTTAGCAGCATCCCAGAAACTAAGCGCCTCGTTGAATGATCTTCCTGAAAGCTATCTCACGGAGGGGTTGCGTTCTAATCGGCCAAGCTTCGAAATCACTGCCCCGGATAATGCGGAAACTGTGCCACTAGAACCGAATGACAGAAAGCCTAGTGTGGCGTTCTCTGATGCAGTTGAGTCTAATATCGCTGGGGGGCTTCAGGTACAAACTGCTTCATCGACGTCACCAGGACTCGCACCAAAAGACGATGATAGAGGGAGGAACTCCTTCTCCTTTTCTCGGCGTGCATCAAGGAACCGGACAAGCACAGCTGGCAGCCGTGCGGGAAGCCAGACCAGCGAGAGCAGAATCAGCGCCACATTCTCACGGTTTACCGGCCGACGCAGCAGGGACAAAATCAACAGCGATGGTTTCTCTACTGAGGACGACGAGTTTGCCGTGGAGAACGTGTCATCAGGTGAGAAGTCTATGCCAACCAGTAGCGAAAGCAACGAGAAGAGCCCTCGACGAGGGAAGAACAAAGGGAAGTCAAAGGAGAAGTCCCGAGAGAAGATTGGGCGGAAGCTGGAACGGGAGTGCTCCATTATGTGAGCAATGAATGATTCTTTGATAGTTTCATGATTAATGCTTTTGATGACCATGCAATTCTCTAGTGAGACATGTGATACCCACCCACTTGTCTTATTATTCAATATTTATCCCAGTTATATGCAACTGGGGAAGGTATTAATGTGTATAGACTATGAGTGATGCATTAGAGATAGAGAGGTGAGAGAGGGGAGCGGATGTCTGTATAACCAAGAGCCTTTGTGTGTTAGCCAGAGGTCAATCAGTTTATTGTAATACCACTTATTATACGCGGAGTAGAGTACCTAACGTTCTTGCAAGTTTCGACTGGAGTGAGTCTGGATTCAAGAACTCAAGAATTCAAGAAGATCGAATCGATGCCTCAGGCATCCAAGTATCATAACGCCGGCACCAACAGCTGTCCAGCTTCCCTCATCCCACCGTATCAGTAGCTTCACAAAAGCTCCGACCGGTTCTCTCCTCAACGCTGTCCCTCTGAGATCCCGCTATGATATAGCGCCTTTTTGTCACTATTAGCGCATCATGGCGCTGGATGCATCAAACAGTTATGTTGCTCCCAGCAACTTAACAGAAACCCCCGACTCCGCACTATTCGATGTCCGACGTGTTCAGCTTCAGTTCCCGCTCGCTGCGGATTTTGTCGCTGCGCAAGTTGCGAATAATGTACTTATCCTAGCTCTTGCAACCAACCGTATTCTGAGAATTGATTTGGAAGCCCCCGAAGACATCGATGGTATGTCAACCCCTATGACTCGCTGAGTCTCTCGAGTCCTATCGTTGCGATGTTAATCGGACCGTTCTAGACATCGACCTTCCAAAGAAATCTTCGGAAATAGGGGTTATTCGTCGCATGTTCCTGGACCCTTCGGCATCTCACTTGGTCATTACCACCACCCTTGGCGAGAACTACTATCTCCACACTCAGTCCAGGCAACCTAAGCCACTGTCGCGGTTGAAGGGAGTTTCAATTGAGAGTATCGCCTGGAACCCTTCACTTCCGACCGCTTCCACCAGAGAGATACTGCTAGGTACTACGGATGGCCATATATACGAGGCTTATATCGAGCCGTCCACCGAGTTCTATCGCCGCGAAGAGAGATATGTTACCCCTGTGTATAAAGTACCAGAGGCGTCGTCGGTAACAGGACTTTGGGCAGAGCTGGTCCAAACTCACACTGAGCAGAGGCGGGTCTTGATAGCAACCTATGGCAAGCTCCTGTGCTTCCTAGGGCGGACAGGAAGACATGGCAGAGAGGGCGGGGGTTCCATCTATACCGATCTTTTCCAACGAGAAATGCCCTCGGTCTATGAGATCCAGAAGCCGTCCAGCACTGCGTTTTCAGCGCTGGCTATATCACCAAATATTGCGGAGGGTCCTCTGGAAAAGGAGTTTGCGTGGCTTAGCTCCCAAGGTGTTTATCATGGCCAGCTTCCATATTCTTCTGAAAAGGTGAACCAACCATTCGAGGATGCGAATATGCTTCCACGGACAATGTTCCCAGCTACCGAATCCGCCCGAGGAGGCAAACGGCTAATTCAGAATCCCATCACCGCGATGACGCTTTCGCAATGGCATATTCTTACCCTCGTTGAAGGCAGGGTTATTGCCGTAAACCGCATGAACGACGAGATCGTTTATGACCAGGCTGTATTAGAACCAGGACAGAGCACACTAGGTCTCCTGGCAGATTCTACGCAACATACTTACTGGTTGTTCACCAGTCAAGAAATCTTTGAGATTGCAGTCGAGGACGAGGAAAGGGATATCTGGAAAGTGTTTCTGCAAAAGCAAATGTTTGACGAAGCTCTCCATTACGCACGCTCCAGCACACAAAAAGATGTTATTTCTACTGCTTCAGGTGACTTTCTTGCTAGCAAAGACCGTTATCTGGAGGCGGCCAAGGTCTGGGGTAAGAGTAGCAAGGGTTTCGAAGAGGTCTGTTTGACTCTAATCAACCATGGAGAGCACGATGCTTTGCGGAAATACCTCCTCGGTCAATTATCGACGTACAAGAAGTCGTCGTCAATGCAGCGGATCATGGTTGCAAGCTGGTTGGTAGAAGTTTTCATGACCAAGCTGAACTCTCTGGACGACAATATAGCCACCAGAGCGGAGCTGGCAGAGGGAACGAGCACCGAAGAGATTAAAGGCCAGCTCAGCGGCGTCCGCTCTGAATTTCAGGAGTTTGTCACCAAGTATAAGTCGGATCTCGATAAGAAGACGGTGTACAGCATTATTAGCAGTCACGGTCGAGAGGAGGAACTGTTATACTTCGCCACAGCCGTTAATGATCACAATTATGTGCTTTCGTACTGGATCCAACGTGAAAGATGGGCGGAGGCATTGAATGTTCTCCAGAGACAAAGTGACCCTGACGTGTTCTACAAATATAGCAGCGTCCTTATGACCCATACAGCTACTGGGTTAGTCGATATCTTGATGCGGCAGACAAATCTTGACCCCGAGAAACTTATACCTGCTTTGCTGAACTACAATAAGACGACGAATACCCCGCTTAATCAAAACCAAGCTGTTCGATACCTCAATTTCATCATTGTCAACCATCCGAAGCCGTCAGCTGCAGTGCATAACACACTCATATCGATACATGCTTCGAGTCCCTCCCCGTCAGAAGCAGGGCTCTTGACCTATCTTCAATCACAGCCTTCATCGCCGCCTCCATATGATGCCGATTTTGCCCTTCGTCTTTGTATTCAACACCAACGCTTCCAGTCATGTATTCATATCTACAGCGCTATGGGGCAATATCTCCAGGCAGTAGAGTTGGCTCTGAAGCATGAGGATATTGAATTAGCAGCAATAATTGCGGACAGACCGGAAGGGAATGACAAACTCCGCAAGAAGTTATGGCTTCTCGTCGCCGAGAAGAAGATTCAACAACCTGGAACCGGCATTAAAGACGCCATTGAGTTCCTTCGTCGATGCGAACTCCTCCGCATTGAAGATTTAATTCCATTCTTCCCAGATTTTGTCGTCATCGACGATTTCAAAGACGAGATATGCAGCGCCTTGGAGGATTACTCCCGTCATATCGACGCCTTGCGCCAGGAAATGGATAACTCAGCACACACAGCCCGGCAGATCCGTTCCGAAATCGCAGCCCTAGATATGCGGTATGCCATCGTGGAGCCTGGAGAGAAATGCTGGCTTTGCTCACTCCCAGTTCTAAGCCGTCAATTCTTTGTCTTCCCATGCCAACATGCTTTCCACAGTGACTGTCTAGGAAAGGAGGTGCTGGAGGGCGCCAGCGGCAAAAAGAAATACATACGAGATCTGCAAGCCCAGCTAAACAACAGCGGCATCAGTTCCTCTCGACGGGAGGAGATCGTCAAAGAACTGGATGGGCTAATAGCAGAAGCTTGGTAGGTTTCCCACTCTCCCATCAAAATGCGAGGAGCGCGCGCTGACCTGTCAATCTTAGTATCCTCTGCGGAGACCATGCCATTAAGCATATTGATAAACCGTTCATCTCGGCCTCTGACGCCGCCGAGGAATGGGAATTGTGAGAGCAGCATTGTATCTAATCTGCCTTGTTTCAGCTGCTGATCAGTTCACTTGTCTCTGGATCCTCCTATTGCGTTTTATCCTGGAGCGTTCCTCCACACTTGACGGGAGTCATTCCGATGCCTTTTGTACGAAAGAATACGATATGTTTATATACCATTTGAACTGCCTAATTACTCATATACACTCCACCCCAATCCACAGAAACCTCATGCCACGTAACCTAGACGTCAACAAATATTAGCCCTTGATATTCTATCTACACGAGAAATAAAAACAGGTAATAGTTTATATGCAAGCCACCTAAGCAGCATCCCACCCAAAGGAAAAGGGGGAAGGAAAGAAAGTAAAAGAAGAGTCATCATAAAAGCCTCAAAAGCTCCAAGTCTTTCGCAACAGCAGGACTGAAAGGCGCGCACTCTTCCAAAAACTGCATCATTTCCTGGCTCCACCGCTCCCAGTCGAGGGGCAGTGTGCTGCGGATGCGGGGATCCGGGGAATGCGAGATGCAATAGAAGAGGAGGATTTGGCCGAAGAATCTGGATCGGGTCAGTTATCAGCGCAGCGTGCTTCTGGAAAAGGGAAGGGGGGAAGAAAAACGTACTGCGAACAGAAGGCAAACTTGATCGGGATGCAGGATTTCATATTGTGGAAGATGCCGCCGACGACGGGCCAGTTCATGGCGTGTCGGAGGCCGCTGCGGAGTTGTTCGAGATCGTCTTCGGATAGGGATGTGGGGATGCGGAGCGCTTTGTAGAGGTATGGACGGCCGATGTGGAATTTGGCGATCATGTAGCGGCCGCGGAGCATGGCTTCTGAGACGGCGGTTGCTGGGGAGGGGGGACGGTTGGGGTCTATGGGGAGCGGGGAGATGGGGGTTGTTGGTGACCTGATGGGGTTTGCTGGGGTGGTTGGGTGGGTATCTTGGAATTGGATCGAGGGTGGGAGGTTGAGGCGCCATTGTTCTAGTTGGTGATGGAGTTCGGTGTTGATAGCCGGGAGGGGGAAGGTTCCTGAGTCGGCTGGGGTGGTTGACTGTTAGTCGGGATTGATATGAATAGAGCAGTGATTTGTGCGTGCGTGGCTTACAGTAGAAGTACAACGAATGTCGGATGCGAGTGAGGATGATACGATGAGCGACCTGCGCGAGGAAATGGTATTGGAAAAGGGAGTCGTCTAGCTCTTCTGAGGAGGGCCGAAGGTGTACGAAGCCGTCGATTTCAAAGCTGATGAATTTTGGAATGGGCACGTATTCTTCGAGTCGTGCTAGGCCGCTGGGAGGGAGATGCAGTTCTTGCACGAGGATGGTCTCGTTCATCAAGCAGTTCCAGTACACGCGGGATTTCATATCACCCTCCCATTCATCGAAATTGACGTCGTGGCTGCCGGTATCAGTCAGCGAATGGGCAGGGTGCGAAACGAATGGACTTACTTCGTCAACATTTGGAGACAGCAGGTAGCAGCGCGGTGGATCATCGCCCATGAATCCATCGGACGGAGGATTTGGCTATGGTAGATCCTTTTTTTCTGGTTAGCTAGTAGCTTGGGTTGGCAAAGAACGGGTCGCATACGATGATAACATATAGAATTGACAACTCATGAGGTCGTTATCACACATCAAGAAACCAATACGTCGACGCGCCTCGTTGAAAAAGCGCAAGCCGGGCGGTTCCTCCTGAATCACCGCCATCCACTCGGGCGATTCAAAACGAGTGCTTCGAGTGCCAGGTAACGGATAATTTCCTTCTTGATGAGCAAGGACAGCATGACAACCCAATGCTAAAACGTTTAAAACGAGGCAGCTTTCCATTGTGTACCCGAATCTGCTTTCAACTGCTGCCCAAATCGTGAATACAAAGTAGAAATTCTTATCCATGATTGGCGTAAAAGAATTGAAAGTGGCGAAGAATGCATCGGAAAGACCTTTGATCATTCCCAGCGGAAGTGCCTCCAGCCAGTCATCGCCAGCCTGTGGGGGAAATGGATAAATGTACATTGGGAGCCGGGGTCTCTTGACCTCCATGTCGATAACGTAGTTTTTCCCGAGCCTCTCATGGGCTTCCAATAGTCTCTTTGGGAGTATATCCCGGGCCCCTGGCCAGAAAATAACTCCATGCTGGCTAAACGAGATTGAGACCAGCCCTTTCGAGTTTGTCATCCTCTGTTGCTCATCAAACTCAAAGTCATCATGCTCTATAGCGTCAGGAGTAAGGCCCTGCGCCAAGGGGTTCATGGCCGAGGCTCGGATGTTAATGCTTTGGCTGCTACATCCCGGAGTACTCGCCACAAATGGGCTATCAATGATCTGAGGAATATGCCGCTGGCGGGACTGCAAATCACTACAAATGGATGATGGAAGTCTTTCTAGTTTGGTCTCCATTCGATGGAGCGTGCTCATGATTAAACTGAGTGAATGGTCTCGCCTGCGCCAGGTTAGTCCGAGCCATTAGTTATCAGTGCGTTATCAGTGGTCACATACTTGGAGGATTTGCGCTCGTTGTATACACATTCCAGACCAAGGGACTTGCACAGACCACATTTTGGTCTGGACTCATCGCATCGGGTCTTTTTGAGCCTGCATGTTTCGCATGCCTATCGGATGGGTTAGGACGAGAACGCATATTCGGCTATTGGGAGACAAACGGAGACTTACTACTGTGGCAATAAAATTGCGTTGCTTCTTGCTTGACGCCGCCGACTGTGGCTGCTCTTGAGAGGGAGAGAGAAGGTCATTGATCGGTAATAGACCGTTGTGGCTGTTATCGTCGTCGATATGCTCCGGCGGCTGAGAGCCGGGAGAGAACGACTCTTGGTAGGAGCGCTTGTTCATTGCGCATGATTGGACAGAGGGTGTCAATGAGCTCAAGCGAGAACACTACTACATCGATCATAGATGCATGTCATATGTTAATTTGAATCCGATACTACTAAGTAGTAGCAGTTGTCGTCATGATTTGAATCTCATGGACTGATTCATTCTTTTGATTCTGCCGGAGTGGAGGCGCCGAACTCCGAGCCAAGCACGAGGATCGATCATGTGATATGTATCATTATACTATCTTCACCGTACCTAGTACGGAGTAGTATCTACAACGTTTTCAACAACAACGAACGAGCATCCATCGACAATGCATTGGCCGTATCTTGTCGCGATCCTGTCAGGGAACCAACTATATGCAAGTTATTCAGGACCAAATACCTGGAGTCATCACCAGCTAAAGCCGATACAGCCGCGGGCATGTCCACACAAACCGCGCACCCTCCAATGCGGCGCATGCGAGGGGCAACTCGATATGCGGCGGTAGAAGATGCCGGTAGGAAGACCCCATGGGCTCCCTTGCTGTCGGCGATTTTATGTACGCCTTTACTCAGATCTGGGGAAGTTCCAAGATCAACAAGTTCTTCACAGCGTCTACCCATTGGCTGGAGCACAGCTCATACAAGCATCCCGAGTGGGCACTATACCGGTCAAATGACTTACCCGCAATGAAAGGAACGGATGGCCATGCGCGAATACCCAGGCGAGATCAAGGCTCTTCGGATATGTCAGGACCTTGATTTAACCCCGACGGTCTTAGACTACCAAGGCTTTACTCAAACGGTGGTATTCAGGTATCTGGGAGGATATATGGCTGGCATCGTAATGTCCAGGAAGACAGGGGACTTCAGCATTTAAAGCGAAGTTGTTTGCATTGTTGGACCAGTCGTTCTGTTTCTATCGTTAGATATATTGGCTCACCCTGTCATTTACAGAGAGTGGTCTTCGATTAACGATTTACTAGGAAGTCAACTACCCTGATCACATACTTATGGTGGGCTTTTGCCCAAAATTTGTGACAAGTCTCTCATGCGCCTGGATCTGGACGACGATCTAGAACCCAGTTAGGAGTTGGATCTACAGAGTAAATGCCCGAAGGTATCGGATCCGGCCACAATTAGTGTGGTGATGCTCGATTTTGGTCCCAGAGCAGCACATACTATAGATAGATGAATATGAGAGACACAAATGACATTTTTTTTATGACGGTATAAAAACTGTATCAAAGAGAGACGGTACTAGTTATGATGTTTAATAGAGACTACTATATTAAGATAATGCTTCCCCTAGATATAGATATCATAGTATACTACGTAGTCCTGGTACTTTTTTTTACGGAGTATTCTTAATATATACCACGCATATTAACGAGAAGGAAACATGAATCGTATCTCAGCACGGGCGCTTAATATAACCATAGGAGCAGCGATCAAGATTCTTCCAAGGGAAGCGCCAATTTCAGCATCCAAGTGTTTTTCACTGAGGCGTTGGGTGTCCACTCACCTGCATGATGCAGCAACGCAGCAAAAACCAAGTCCCCATCCAGTGGAATGAACAGCCGGCGCCAAACGTGCTTTAGTCTCAAGGCTGTGTCTTACTGGGAACAGGCAATTCGGAGGATATTCCTTGGTCTGTACATACTGCTCATGCACAGCCCAGTAATTCAAGGAAGCAGTCAAAGAAACTTCAGAAAAGAGTAGTAAAGACAGCCGGATGCAGCAAGACAGACAACGAGAGTCGAGACGCAGGATAGTGGGGTACTTGGGGGGTTTCTAAAAATCTAATCCGTGATGGAATCAAGCAAAATCCATGCAGGGGGTGGTTGGGCGTATCGCCATAGACTCCGGACTACTAGTAGCACTAGTAGTAATGGACGATCATGTCAAACGGGACGGCGGCGAATTCTCTAGATTTGGAGAGTGTGTTTCATCATGCAGTGGGTGATAAGAGTATCATCTTCCTTTTTGGAAGATCCGAGGACGAGAGGTGAGGTATTTACATCTCCCATTCAGAATCCAAAACTCAATTGCCTGGAAGAACTATTAATCATTAATACATAATCCCACATATGTATATCAGGGATGTCAATTTTAGCGTTCACTACTATTGATAACCACTGAGGTGGTAAACATCCTGTTTGAATAATTCTACGGATCTCCATCCAGACCACAGTGTATGTACTGTACTGTATGTATGTACATAGTACATACTAAATGCATGATACATACAAGGGACATGCAGAAGTGGCAGGCAAGGGGAGAGAGAGAGAGAGAGAGACCACTTACATATGATGTAGAGTTTGATGATCGTTGTATTTTTTTTTTTTGGGTCATTCTGTTCTTTTCTTACTGAACCTAACTGAGTGGTTTTTCTTTTTTCTTTTTAATATGAGGGAGTGGATTTGTAATGTACTTACTGTACTGTACACTATGATGGAGTTTATTTAAATAGATAATTTTTTTTTTAAAACCTGCCCCAGATAGAGGGTGGAACAGATCTCCGATTTGGGTTGTTATGGGGTTTCTAGCTGTACTCCCGTCCGTACCGGGGGCCCCAGAGACCGGAGTACACTGTACGCGGTGCACTGCACATCTGGAACTAGTCCATCCAAAAGACCATGCCACCATTGAGAAGAAGTAATTCGAATCACAGAACACCACAAACATCAGACCACCATTCCACTGATTTTCTTCTTTCTGATCATGTGCCCCGGAAAAATCTGGGGAACCCCGTTGGATTATCGATAGTACGGATTAGGTAACATACATACATATGGACATTAGTACTCCGTACACTGTTTGGGTATGGCATGGTAATCCATCATTCTCCCGGGGAAGGCGGAAAGCAACGCCCATTCCATCAGGAGATTTCAAGTTGGAAGTGTCCTTCGGAGGAATTGTAAACACACCCAAGCCTCCGGGAGGATCGTGCGGGGTAAATAAAGTAGAGGTACATTAGGTATGTATGTTAGTATGTACATAACATTCGACGCAAAGAGGGTAACGAGTGTCACAGCCCGTTTTCTGTTTAATGTTGTTCATGCTTGATTGGACAATATGGACAATGTACATACATATGGATATGCACTGTACATAGTGCATTGGATACTCATTCGAGGGATCTACTCCGTACCGTGGCGGGTTATCTTGAAGGTGGCCCTTTATCATCTCTTCCTCTCTATCTATTGAAGGAAATGAGATAGTAGGAACCTTGGAAACTTTATCCAGATCCCGTCTCTGATATCATTCATTCAACCCACCACGACCATTATTGGTGGTTATCTCTATTATCGACAAGCCGAGAATCGCCGTTCATGATAACAACCTGGAAGTTGAGAGCTCCTCGAGTTGAGAGATTTTATCTCCAGCTAATACAATTGAAACGGACAACATTCGACTAGGTTTCCTATCTCCCATTCTAATATGATCGTCGTTACACTACAAGATGAAGGCGAACTTCGTTTGGCGCAGTCAGGCCAATCATGGGGATTTTAAACCGTCGACCCAAAAAAGAGGAATTCATCCACACCTCCAGTGCTCCCTGCCAGTGGTCCATTGATTATGAGGTGGCCAGATTACACTGTATAACAACTTGTGCTCAACCGAATAGAGACCAATAAAAAAAGGGGGGGGGAAGGGGAGGGGGAAAGAAAGAGAAAAAGAAAACAAGAAAACAGGAAAGAAAGAAAGTAAGTGGCGAATTAATCGTCAGCTCAGTAAAATGAGAACCTTACAATATTATACACCTGTTAAGAATTGATAATAGTAGTCACGAGTGGTACTACTAGTTGCAGGAGTACTTTGGGGAATTTAGTAGTTTGGTTGAGCTACCACGACTGGGTATTCGGAAAGGATGTTGGGACTTTTTGAGGATCAATCGCGTGATGTCGGGGCATGACTGGACACTGGAGACCGGGCAATCTAGTCCGTCCGGATGGGGAAAGCCCATCATCAGGTTCCAAGTTCAATGAGGACCCGTGGACGAAAGTCTTCCCTACCCTTGACCACTTGAAAAGTTGAGGTCTTTTTTGAGGCACGCAGTCAGTTGAGCTGAGACAACGCAACTGCTGCAAGGACAAACCTTACAGACACAACTCGAGGCGGTCAAGCGGCCATTACAATGCACACATTTGCCTCACCGCCCAAACATTCTCCTTTTGGTATGTATGCAATGTACCCGTCTAGTTAGT
This sequence comes from Aspergillus coremiiformis, assembly GCA_009193565.1. Lineage (NCBI taxonomy): Eukaryota > Fungi > Ascomycota > Eurotiomycetes > Eurotiales > Aspergillaceae > Aspergillus > Aspergillus coremiiformis. The sequence continues at coordinate 49,404 of ML739051.1, read as the reverse complement.
ACCTAAGTACGGAGTACTCCGTACTACTGTACATAGTTACCATTACCTGAAGCATGCTCGCTGGCCGAAACGTCAATGTTCCTCAAGGCGGCAATAAGGACGTTCAGATCGGTCCAGTTGTACGACTCATCCTCTGTACTCCATAGTCCATATAGAGTACATCATATGTTAATCCCCTCATCCATTTTCCCCGCCTCCTTGGCCCGCCATGGATATTCAGTCCTGAAACATGAAGGCCAAATCCCCGCAGTGATGCTTCAGGAGTCGATCCAGTTATTCATTACGGAGTACTCAAAGTTGTTAACTACGGAGCCCATGTGGACAAGAACAGGAATCAATCTTGGCCGACCGACCGACCGGGCAATGTAGAAAAGTATGGTTCAACCATCTGGGTTTCCTTGGGACCAACATCGGACGAACCATGTGAATGGGTAAACACTTCCAAGAACAGTTCAGGTTGAGTTGAAGGGATTCCAAACGGATTTCAAAGGAAAAAGCTCAAAAAAAAAATGGAAATAAATTCAAATGAAAATAAATAAATAAATAAATAAAGAAAAAGAAAAATAAAAAAAAATAAAAAATAAAAAATAAACTACCACAGTACTTCCTTCGTAGAAGCACAGATAATGTCGCTAGAACGAATTACTCAGCATCTTCATCCTCCATTTCAAAATTAATCTGCGACCATTTCATCTTCCCCATACACACTATGCATAGTAATCATTGGATCCAGATCATCCAAGCTGCCCCAGGATCATTGCAGCTTTTTTTTCTTTTTTCGGTTTTTATTTTATTATTTCTTTTTCATCGGACTCGAGTGACTGAATGTTGCAATTATTGGCCACCAGACCTCCAAGTCGATTGCCTGCTTCAAGGAGCTGGCGTCAGGATACAACAGACTGGTGCCAACTCGGCAACCCCTCATTGGTCATGATCGGCATTAGCGGCAGCGCGAAGATCCAAAAACGGAGTTAGCGTCGCCGCCACCGTTGCTCCGCTTTCGGGGCGAGTGCAAATCCGAAAATGGAAGCATGATGATGAGAATGTCAGGATGATGCATCATCATCAGCCGGTGGGTTATCCCATTATAGTAGTAGTACGGAGTAGGTAGTTCCAATTATTCTCTCCACGGCAAAGGACGGCCCGGAGTAGGAAGAAAAGAAAAGACGATTGATCGTCCAACCGATAGGACTGTATGGGATGAATTTTCTCTATTACCCAGCTATCCTTTTTCGATTTGTTTCCTAAGTATGATGTATGGTGTATAGGTTGCTATGGATGGGTATCAGGAACTGATCACAGCATGGAGTCGATGAATGAGGACCCTGGTCTGGACCTGCAGGAACTTTACTTTTAGTCGACACAGGACGGACCACGTCCCACACTGCTTGGGTGTCCGGGCGGCAAGCCTGTGAGCTCCGGAGGTATGTACACTTACATACGAATTATCTCCCGAGTCACCTTATTGATGAAAATTAGGTAGCAGCTATAGCACACCTATCTTATTACTTAACTTTGGAAAGTTGGAACTTATGCCACGCTACGTCCGGTGCGAAGTCTTATTCTGAAAGGGATTGGTACTAAACTTTAATTAGCGCAAATATCAACAGAGAAGTTGTGTCATGTAAGTTGACGTTATCTACTCCTCATATTGGGTTAGATAACATGTTCTTGAGCGATCACTCGGGCAATTGAATAGTTCGCAGGGGAGAAATTCCATGAAAGAATTTTTAAACATTGGGATTGATCGAATCTGATGCCATTGAAAATGCCATCCATCATCCACATGATGACAGCGGGTGGATTTGAAGGGCAACAGGGGACAAGAATGTCTGGTAACAAAAGGCACGCACGCAGGGGAATGGGGACTTCAAATTTTGTTTTGATTGTATCGTCTGGCATCTTTGACATGATCGAACAATTCATAATAGTGGTCGGTTTTATTTTTATTTTTCTTTATTTATTGATTATTTATTTATATATTTTTTTCCTACTGGATGTTGTAACCTAGGAGAGGGTCCATGACGACTCCGACAAAAAGTAGAGACAATGATGGGCGATGGGCTATGCTGCGATGTTACTAATGGAGAGAGAGAGAGGATTCAGGGGGGTGTGGAGCGTTCAATCACTACCTAGTACGTACCTAGAGTAGTAGAGGTAGTAGAGTATGCACCGGAACCAGTCTAGCCGCGTCTCTTCTCGACCTGCATCGAGTTGGTGGGCCGAGATCGCACTATCTACTAGTAATCATTACCACGAGGAACGACCTTGACAATACTACTGATTGTTGGGGGGAACTCTTTCGGACCATGTATCGGTATGGTAACCGTCATTCGGTCAATTGGCTCAGAGCCTGAGGATCTCCACTCTGGTCGGCCAGTCAGCAGAACCCCGTCTGGTTCTCGCTCGTTCGCCCAGTTTCTGGCAGAGAGTGGATTGGTCTTCCACCCCCCCCCCCAAAAGGTTCCGACTGCCGGTTCTGGTCCCATTTGACTGAACTGTTTCGCCCCCTCCCAATCTGCTATCATTCGCACCTCCTTATCCATCCCTATCGCTCCTGCTGCCAACTTGTTCCTTCTTCCATCTTTGACTCACCACCACCACCACCTAACCTTCTTCTTCTCTTCCCTCCTTCTTTCTCCCATCATCCGTCTTTCTTCTCCTTCCTCTCTACATTCAAACTTCTCCTCCTCTCCTCCTCTCCTCCTCTCTCTCATTGCTCCTTCTCCCGTTCCCCATCCCAACGCAGTTACCATCGTCAACCCGTTGTCGCCCATCTCACAACGCCCCTCGTAACTTGCCTCGACGTTGAAGCAAGACAAGATTAGGGTACAAAGCTTAGACTACACCAGCGTCAGCTCCTAATTCGATCTACTGCCCAAGTACTTTCCGGCAGTCCAATCCGACTCGATCAAAGGAGTGCCACTGTCTTGTACCTGGCCTTCCGAACACCTCGGGTGACTCATCTTCAGCCAACGTGTAAGGTCAACTTCGGACCCACGACTCTTTACATTCCACCGACCGAAGTCCTGCTACGTTTTCGCCTTACACACATTGAAACTACGTGTGAGGGCCTCGATTTGCAAGGTTAAAGCGACTTAGTTGTCCAAGACTCCACCGTTCGCAACCTGGGCCGGTTGCTGGTATTTGGTTCTTCAATTCACCCAATCAAGGGAAATCTGAAGACGCCTCGTACCAGTTGTCCTGAGCCTCAGCGCCTCTATATACCAAATCTTCTGCCAATCCAGGACTACTTCGTCGTTCAGCCTATGACTCGATAGTGTCATACTCCATCTCGAACCCTCCCCCCCTGAGTCACGACCGCCCTCTCCCTTCAGCCTGGTGTTCGAAGGCCTTTATAATAACGACAATTGTTTAAACATCTGGCATTTACGATATTACGCAGCGTTTTGATTTGACCTTTATCTTCTTCTTTGCTTCCGCTTCTCAACTCATTCGATTCGTCTTTTTGTCCAACCGCCGGACGTCGTCTTTCTCTTCAACACACTCTCTTTATCGCCATACTTAGTTGCCTTCGGCTTTCGCTCTCATCACTGAAACGATATACAGATGAACCCATAACGGTCTCTACCAATTTCCTAGCGTTGTCAATTTCCTTGGGTTTTATTCGACCCGCACTTACTCGTCGTCAATTTCCTTTCGTCCTATCCTCATTCCATATTTATATGAGCTTTTGAGCCAACAATCCGTTGTTCGATTATCCTACATTACAATCCTCTTTCTCCTTTTGATCTCTTTGGCTTTTCCTCGGCAGTTAAGGCTGGTTGGGCCGGCATTACACTTTTGTCACTTGGTTTCGCATTGTTCTATTCCATCTTAGTTGCCCACACGCTCTTCTGAGATCTCTTGAGAGGCAGGTCTCGTGTTTCGACAGGCCTGAATCCAGTTCCTCTTGGACCGCTACCGCTTTCCAGCTGGACATTGTCTCGACTCTTTATCAACCATGACCTGCTTCAGTAACAGCTTTGTTGAGGGGCAGCTCCTGGATGGGCGGTTCCGCACCGTCGCTCCCTTGAACCATGGCTCTTTTGGCATGGTCTTCCTTGCATATGATACAAAGACAGGTCAAGATGTTGCCATCAAATGCATGGTGAAAGGATCGGCTCCCACTGCCTTTGACGATCGCTTTGATGAGCTTCTCTGCCATCGACGTCTCGGGTATCATCCGAACATCGTCAACCTTATCCATTCTTTCGAGACTAAGACGCACATGTATCTCGTCTTGGAGTACTGCGCGAATGGGGATCTCTATGAGGCGATCAGACTCAACCGTGGTCCCTTTTCAACTGATCATGTGCGAGATTTCATGCTCGAATTAGTGAGCGCTGTTGAGTTCATGCACGCAAATGGCTTATATCATCGTGACATCAAGCCGGAGAATATCTTCTTGATGCAGGATGGCTGCATGAAACTGGGTGACCTAGGTTTGGCAACTCGCGAGCCCTGGTGCTATGAGGCATGCGTTGGAAGTGATCGTTATATGGCGCCTGAACAATACGATCCGGCCACCACGGGCTACTCTCCCGCTAAGGCGGATGTCTGGGCTGTCGGAATTTGCTTGCTCAATGTTCTGTTTGCTCGAAACCCCTTCGCAATGCCGACTGAATCCGATATCTTGTTCGCCGATTATGTCCGGGACCGACAGTCTCTGTTTGATATTTTCCCGAACATGTCTCAAGATACTTTCGAGATTCTTCGTATTGCGCTGGCCATCGATCCCGAAAAGCGCTCGCTGTCTGGTATCCGTGACGGGATCCTGCGGACAGTGACCTTCACCACTGATGACGAGGGGATCGACGACTTCTGCACCGACGACCGCGAAGTGGTACCTGCCAGTGCCAACCGCGAGCCTCTTCGCACGCCTTCTATCCAGAGCCCCTTTGTCAACCAAGGCGACTCCTTCCCGTGGGCCAAGGCCCTACTATCTAGTCCGCCTCAAGACATCCGTCAGCTATCTCCTATTCCCGATGACAGCTACGATGAAGATCTCTTCCCACCATCCGAGACGGCTGGGACCTCCTGGTTCTCAGTTCATAAGGGTACTCCATCCCTGGAATCTTTGACGGAGTCTACTCTGGGTGAGTCGTACCGGTCGACAGCTTTCAAAAAGATCGAGCCCCGATTCCCTCCTCTCTCCGATCCCGTGCAAATCACAGGGTCCCTGCCAAGTCAACCATCCAAGCCTCTGCCTTCCCTTTCCATGGTATTTGGCAAGAAGAAGGATGAACAAATTTCAAAGAGCTGGAGTGACTTGTGGGATGAGGACGAGGAGTTAGAAAGTGAAGAAATTGCGTGGCAGCAACGACGCGAACAGAACTCCCGTAGCTGGAGCCATGACAGCAGTGCCCCCTCGCTAGTTGGCCCTTACCGGGCTCTCGAGGTTACTCCCCCATCCACTCTCAATGCTCATCCGCAGGACCAGGGAGTGCCTGGCGTGGAGACTCGTACTTTTCCTGTCAAGCCCGTCCGTCACGAGAACACCACGTCCAAGTCAGCCCCGACATCTCCACTCAACCCTTCTAAGAAGTCGAACCTTGACAAGTGGGCTGCTTTGGGTGATCGGCGGAGAAATTACAAGCCTGGCGAGGTGTCCTTCAGACAGAAGAAGTTCGTGAACAATATGACCTGGCGGAAGGATTGGGGTCTTGGCTCTTCGGGATTCGACTATGGGTCCTGGGCCAAGAAGGACAATTCCACTTCTCCGGAACGTCGCCGTCGCCCGTTCCTGGAGAAGGGGTGGCGCCGCGATGTCGTGGAAACCTCAAAGACCACATCCACGAAGCCGGCTAATGGCTACGACGGAAGCATCGATGAAGACCTTGATCTTGTTGGTGGCTGGCACGACCTTCACCTGTAAACGACAACAGTGTCATTGCTCTTGCCTGCGCTCTGCCTCCCTCCTATCGTGTTGGCATATATAATCTAATCACAGAACAACCAAGAAACTACCGACCACCTTCACATTTTGTGCACTTTGTTATTTTCAACCAATCCAGCATTTCTCCACTCTGTCATGTTTCGCCGGGGGCCTGCGGCGATATGACTTTATTATTCTTGCTTTTATAGACACTTTATGTGTGACATTCGATCAGGCCAGCCTGTTCTCTTTGTTTCTTTTCCGCTTTTTTCTCTTTTTTCCACTCCTGTATAATATAACCACTGGTGGCGGCAAGCAGTTCAAAAGTGACTCATCACCGGACAATCGGGAGGTTTTTGGGGCAGTTTAACCCTTGTTCCATTTTGCTATTCTTTCCATCAACTTTTAAAACTGTTCGAATACTACATTTCTCCACAAAATGGCTCAATGCGATGCAGCGAGGATGGCTGCGCAGAGGCAGAAGCAATGACTATATGACGGGGAAGGGCAGTGTCACGGCTTCCATTCGGTTTATGGTCGTGCGCTCTTCAACCAATTCCAGAAAAGAAAGCCTACGAGAGACGTGATGTCGGTCTTTCTGCGCTCATTCTCCGGTCTTCCCCAGGCGGATGATGTACTGGACTGGATTCTTTGTACTGTAGTTTAGCTGGGATAGCGGGATGGGTGTGAAGTGGACGTTTATCTACATCATGAAATACAAACCAAAAGTGATTCTCGTGGACGTGTTCTCTTTTAGTAGTTCGTCGTTGTCATGGATTGCACAGAGTACAGTACAGTACAGGTATGTACGGAGTATGTATATACCCGTCCATACGGTACACATACTCAATCTGGTCACACGAGGCGGTCAGGAGCGTGGTCACTGGACACTGGACAGACCGCCGATACGGAGCGCCTGTCTGGATGTTTGCTTCTATGCGGCTGGTGAATTCTTTTCTACGTTTTTCTTTCTCTCTGATTCTTGTCATCTTTGTTTCTCTACAGAGTAAATGTTTCTGTCTTTTTCCATGGCCCGCAACCAGTCCCATTCATTGGTTAAAAATAGACTACTTGATAATTGAATCCTTGTTGTGGATCTGACACCTGTTCCCTTTCTACCAGAACAAAGAGTTCTAAACACCGACAGGCTCGGAAACTTTTTGCCTTTCCCTGCTCTCCATTGACGATAGGAAATCGCCACCATTTGTGATATTGGATAGATAATGTATCCGCGACGCGATCCATCACTAGTCTAGCCAGGTAACCCTGTGAATCTCTTGTATACCGTCGGAAAGCCATAGATCGCAAGGGTACGCGATGCCGGTCCCTGCGTGGGCGACCGCGACATGGACGTCTTTGACAACAGCTTTGATTCTGCCGGGGGTCCAGGGCACCGGTGTGGAGAGTGGGCAACCCATCTGCCTAGCGCGGCATTGGAGAGAGGTGGAGTCTGAATTCGTTCAATGGCCCATTTGTGTCGACACCAAATGGGAGCGAACGTCCTCTATGATCACTCAGGACGTGATCAGACCCCCTAACCAGACCGTTTCGGTGACCGTTTCCTCGAGCGGGACTGCGACTCCTACATCTGACGGACTACCCGACCACGAACTTGATACCGACTCCCCGCTCGATAATGCCAACTTCCTCTCGTTCGAGGATTGGAAAAAGCAAAACCTGGCGAAGGTGGGTCAATCGGCGGAGAATGTCCGAGGAAACAGACATACGGGCGGGAAGGAGGACTTACAGAGGCCTGCGGGCATCAATAATGCGCTGGATTCGCTCGGAGAGGATGCTGAGATTGAGCTTGATTTTGGGGGGTTCGGCGCAGATGCTTCTGAGGCGGCGCAGCCTACCTCTTGGGGGTCGAGTATACCGACGGCAGGGATCAATGCTGTGGGCGCTGCGGATGCAGAGTCCTCTGTGTCCGGGGATCTTCGGAAGGCGGCCCCTCGTGGGAAAGACGCCGGCACGACGTGCAAGGAACGGTTCAACTACGCGTCGTTCGACTGTGCAGCTACCGTGCTGAAGACTAACCCCGAATGCAAAGGCTCCTCGTCTGTCTTGGTCGAAAACAAGGACAGCTATATGCTAAACGAGTGCCGCGCGAGGAACAAGTTCTTAATCCTCGAATTATGTGATGACATCCTAGTTGATACTGTGGTTCTTGCAAACTACGAATTCTTCAGTTCGATCTTTCATACCTTCCGTGTGAGCGTCGCCGATCGGTATCCGCCGAAGCCCGACCAATGGAGGGAGCTCGGTGTCTACGAAGCGCGGAATACCCGCGAGATTCAAGCTTTTGCGGTTGAGAACCCGCTCATTTGGGCCCGATATCTGAAGATCGAGTTTCTAACGCACTACGGGAATGAATTCTACTGTCCTCTCAGCCTCGTCAGAGTTCATGGAACGACCATGCTAGAGGAATACAAGCACGACGGGGATGCGAATCGTGGTGACGAGGAGGCACTGGAGTCGAGTACCGTGCCTGTCAATATTGACGTGAAAGACACGGCGCAGCCTCCATCTCCTGTAACAGTGCTTGATAATTCGGCTTATGAGCCCAAAATCACTCTGGCTACACGGGGAGTTTCTTCATACGACGGAGCAGAGGTTGTCAGGCTCCTCCAGCAGGGCTCTTCCCCAACCGTGGATACTTGTTGCGATATATGTGCCGAAGCGACTAAGGCCGCGCCTGAGTCAGGCAATCAGTCGGCTGATAGTCGTCCGAAGGCGAATCAAGAAGCCCCCCTCAGCACGGAAGCTTCTGCACCTGTTTCTCAAGCGGATCCAGCAGGTAAGGGACCTGTGGCCGAGCAGAAAGCTACTGGATCTCCCGGAGCCAGTACAGACTCGGCCTCTTCCACGGTGGTGGCTACAGAAACGACACCGCAGGGTGCAGTAAATGGATCCGACGTCAAACCAGCCAGTTTCTCGAAGGAAGAGCTAAATATCCCCCCAGAATCCGTGCGACCTTCCGGGACGCAGGCCCCGTCCCCGAACCCTACGACTCAGGAGTCTTTCTTTAAGTCCGTAAATAAGAGGCTACAGATGCTGGAGTCCAACTCGACCCTCTCGCTGCTGTATATCGAGGAGCAGTCGCGTATCCTTCGGGACGCTTTCAACAAGGTTGAGAAACGCCAGCTGGCTAAAACATCTACGTTCCTGGAGAACTTGAACGTCACCGTCCTGAACGAGCTGCGGCAGTTTCGTGAACAATACGACCAGGTGTGGAAAAGCGTTGCCCTGGAGTTTGAGCATCAGCGCATCCAGTACCATCAAGAAATCTACTCGATCAGTGCCCAACTCGGTGTTCTCGCTGACGAGTTGGTCTTCCAAAAGCGAGTGTCCGTGATCCAAAGCATCATGATTCTCTTCTGCTTCGCTCTCGTCCTCTTCTCCCGCGGCCCGGTGAGCACGTACATTGATATCCCGCGCGTGCAGAATATGATGACCCGATCCTACAGCTTACGTCCATCATCGCCTATCTTTGGCTCCCCGTCGGTGAGCCCGAGTTCGACTCGAGCCATGTCGTCGTACCGAAGCCCGGCGCGGCATCGGCGGAATATCTCTGAAGATTCACAGGAAGGACGGTTAAGCTCGACCATTGCATATGCCCCACCGACACCTACTACCTCGGATCCATCCAGCCCCGAGGAGGCGGGCAAAAGTACAGCCCCATCGCTGGACCCTCTCCGCCTGTCGGACCTGGCACCGCCACACTTTCGATCATGTAGTAGTCCACCAGTCCTCAAGGCAGCCGATGAGGAGGACCAAAGTGATGAGAGCCCCGGGTCGTACGAATCCCAGGGATCGTCTGATGTGGAGTCACCGAGTCGGAACGAAAATCGCAAGCCAGTATCCGACCGCGACGACGGAATGCGGCAAGACGGATGAGCTACGTGGTTCGGAGTACTCCGTACTCGCTTCTTTTTCATTTTTATTTTTTTTTTCCCTCCTTCTTTTGACTTTACTATTACAATAGCCGTCATCCGACCGTCATTCTTTACCGGCCCACGTCTCTTGGTTTAATTACTTTTTTTTTTTGACCATTCCTAGGCGGACAGCTGGCCTCTGTCTCCAGGTTGACCGGGAGACGTGGAATTCTGTTGACTGATCAGTATGCATATCGGGATTGGTGTACACCGGGCAGTGGGGAAGTTGAAAATATTTGGCTGTATAATAGGAGGGGAGAGTGCATGTGTATATTTTATTCTTGCAGTAGAAAGTCTGGTGGTTTTTGACAGCGATGATGATGATCATAATAATGAAGGAATGAATGACTTGGTGAGGGAAAATCTTTGGCGGTTGCCATGACAACAATCACCCAACGCGGCTTTTTTTTTTCTCAGCACTCGTTTTCTTCCTGCTTTTCTTATCCATTCTGTAACTCTGTAACTCTGCATCTCTGCAACTTCCTCCAATTCCAGTTCCAACTACACTGAACCTCATCCGATCCTACTGCCAACATTCGTGACAATGGAGTCTCCTTCACATCCTCTGACAGATCGTTCCACCAACACTCACCTTGTCAACCCCGAGAAGGCCAACGAGCTCAAGGCTGCCCCCGCTCAGATCAACTCGATGGAGTACCATCGTCAAGTGCTGCAGGGCAAGCTGGATAACGGAGACAAGTGAGTGGATTGACGTGGTCCGGCAATCTGACGCGAGGCGTACCCTAACAGGTAATCCAGGCAACAAGCCAGCTATGTATCGCCCTCGGATGACATTATGAGCCCGTGCTCCAAGAAATTGAGCGATCTGAAGGGAAAGCGATTCAAGAAGTATGTCTTCCCTTCCTTCCTTCTCCTGCTTTTTGGCTAGCGAGCCGATGAATCCGCATGGATCCGATGCGGTCCATGGACATGAGAGACTAACCACATCACCCGGCAGTGCCGGCAAGCCCCAATCACTCTTCGCCAAACTGGGCAAGAAGAATTTCGAGCAGTCCGCTGCGAACCATAGCGCCACCGGCGATGCCACCCTGCAGAAGTAACCGACGTCCCGAGGTAGTTAGTCGGTCTCCGGGTTTAATGATTCCCTGCCGTCCAATGCGCAGGTCGCCTGGATCTGTTGGATGATACCTGGATATGCTCGTCGATTGTTTCTCGCGTTATGTGGTGTTCCCTGGGACTGGTTCTGGGTTTCTGTTTCGGATGAACTTTTTTGGGGGCAATTGGGGTTCAGGGATCTTGGGATTGCTTGGGACTCTTCTGGTCTTTGTTGACGGTCATAAATTGTTTTAATTGCGTATGGGACTTGATGGGATGAAAACCAATGACATGAAATGCGATGCGATGTGATCCTGAGAGTCCGTTAGTATCCTAATTGAATGCTTGTACTTGGAGGTGTGAAATAATTGGCATCTACATCTTATTTCGTGGTTTACTCAATGAATTATATGTTGTATTCACTGGCATGTCAATGAGCCGAGGTCCAAATGGCCCAACGTTCGGCTTCTCCACCAACTTCTCCGCACCTCGTACGAGTTTATAATAACTTACTAAAGTTCCTCCTCCACCTCCATGACATGCTTCGGCTGTGTTCAAGTTAATGATCTCTTCTCTTCCTACATGTCCATTCATTCCTAATGTCGGCCTCCACCCGAATTCCCCCAATCGTCCTACCCTTCGTTAGCGAACGGGCCAAGAAGACGCTGGACCTGGTATACTCCCCGGAACACACTCACCCGCCCCAAGGTAAACCAAAGCTCACCGTATCCAGGTCGAACAATTCGTCGAAAAAGAATGTATCCCCGCCGAAAAGGTCTTCCAGGCCCAACTGGGCGAAGGCGATCAGCGATGGACCATCTACCCGCCCATCATCGAAACCCTGAAGACGAAGGCCCGCCAACAAGGCCTGTGGAACATGTTCCTCCCGAAGAACCACTTCGCCCAGGGCGCCGGATTCACTAATCTCGAATACGGACTGATGGCCGAATACCTGGGCAAGAGCAAGCTGGCGTCGGAGGTATCACGATCCCACGATCCTCACCCACCCGTTCTGATTCTCTCCGCGACGGACAATCCCCCCTCGACCCAGGAAATGAACCCTGGCTGACAAGACACCTCCACAGGCTACCAACAACGCCGCCCCAGACACCGGCAACATGGAAGTCCTAGCCAAATACGGCAACGACGCCCAAAAGCAGCAATGGCTGACACCCCTGCTGGACGGACAGATCCGATCAGCCTTCCTCATGACCGAGCCGGAGGTAGCCTCAAGCGATGCGACGAACATCCAGCTAAGCATCCGCCGCGACGGCAACGAATACGTCCTGAATGGATCCGTTCGTCCCCCCTCCCCGGCCTTAGTCTAGTTAACTAACACGCGGTAGAAATGGTGGTCCTCAGGCGCCGGCGACCCTCGTTGTAAAATCTACCTCGTGATGGGCAAATCCGACCCCACAAACCGCGACTCCTATCGCCAGCAATCCGTCCTCCTCGTCCCGGCCGACACCCCCGGAATAACCGTCCACCGCATGCTCTCCGTCTACGGCTACGACGACGCCCCGCACGGCCACGGCCACATCAGCTTCACGGACGTGCGGGTCCCCGTCTCCAGCATCGTGCTGGGTGAAGGCCGCGGGTTCGAAATCATCCAGGGCCGGCTGGGCCCCGGGCGGATTCACCACGCGATGCGGACGATCGGGGCGGCCGAGAAGGCGCTGGAATGGCTGATCGCGCGGATCAACGATGACCGCAAGCGGACGTTCGGACAGCAGTTGTCTGCGCACGGGGTGATTCTGGAATGGGTGGCGAAGTCGCGGATCGAGATTGATGCGGCGAGATTGGTGGTGCTGAATGCGGCGATCAAGATCGATGGGGGCGATGCGAAGTCGGCACTGAAGGAGATCGCGCAGGCGAAGGTCTTGGTGCCGCAGATGGCTTTGACGGTTATTGATCGCGCCGTGCAGGCGTATGGCGCTGCGGGGGTGTGTCAGGATACGCCGTTGGCGAATTTGTGGGCCATGATTCGCACGTTGCGCATTGCGGATGGGCCGGATGAGGTGCATTTGCAGCAGTTGGGGAAGCGCGAGAGTCGGTCGAGGAAGGATGCGATTATGGAGAAGTTGGAGTGGCAGCGAATGGAGGGAGAGCGGTTGTTGGCTGCCAGTGGGTTGAAGCTCAAGAGTCATTTGTGATAGTTTGTTCGTGAGGGAGAATATATTTACTACTACATTCTCTACTCCACCGTACAAGATGATTTTACATTTATTTTATGTTTTTTTCCCAGGACGATTCTCATGGTAAATTTGATTTGATTTGAACAAGTCCTCATGATTCATGAACATCAACAGAACATCACGATGAAGGGTGAAGGAAAAAAGAAGAAAGAAAGAAAAAGCAAAACCGAGATCATGACAACTTTTGTTTCTAAATGCCGAGGGAAAGGAGAAGGAGAAGGGGTAGAGATATTCATAAGCCACAGGCAACAATAACCCACTCGCCCGCGAGTCAGATTAGAAATAAATCAATAATCATCATCCTCCGCAGCCACACGCTTCTTCTTCGCTTGCTTCTTGTTGCCCTTGAAATGCTTCTTCGAGCTGCCGCTCCGCACTTCCGACACGTCGATGCCGCGCTCTAGAGCCACCATCAGTCGCTCCTTTCGACCGGTCAGCTGGTTGCGCATCTGCTGGCCTTGTTCGGTGTACTGGGCGTTGAAGGGGAGAGTGAGACGGCCGGCGGAGCCTTTCATGCCGTCGCCGAAGAAGCCTGTGTCGAGGTTGCGGGAGCGGGAGCCTTCCATCGGTCTTTGGGAACCAGCGGACAAAGAGAGGATGTCGATATCAAGATCCTCGGCAGTTTGGTCGGCTTGCAGGGCCTTGGCGAGCTGCTCCTGTCGTCTGGCGGGCAGGTGTGCCATGTCGTACAGTTCGGCGTTGAACTCACGCTCGTCGATGGGTGCTTTGCCCTCGGGGACGGGGGGCGGGTGGCAGTAGAGGAGTTTTCCATTGACGTAGTCCTTGAGGACGTATCGAGCGGCGCGAGACTCATCGGGTTGGCCTAGGCCTTGGGTAGAGAAGCCACGAGCGCGGGCGTAGGCGCGCAGAACTTCGCTCCCCGTGGGGATGCCCGTGCCGCCTTCTTCGATGGGACGGGTATGAATCTTAACCCCGTAGACGTTCTCGAGGAAATGCTTGGGGACGCGTTGGGCGACGATAGTCGCGGGGCCCGTGAACTCACGCTGCTGGTCGATCGGAAGCACACCGTTGACGACCAGGTCGGCCTTGGTGGTCGCGAAGTTGGGAAACACTAAACCGGGACAATCGCAGAGCATAATCTCTGGCGAGAGATAGAGGGTCTGGAAGTGTTTGGTCTTACCGGGCGTGGCGGACACGGAGACCTTCTTGGCTCCCAGGAGGGCGTTGATTGTGCTGGATTTACCAACGTTGGGGTAACCGACGAGACCAATCACGGTTTTTTGCTTGCGCGGGTTCTCCGGGTCATCGTTTTCGGGGAGCGTATCTGGGGTGTTGGAAAGGAAGAGCTCTTCTAATTCATCGACGTCAAGAATTTCTGTTTTCCGGGATTTGCTCGAGCCTGGAAGTTCCAATCCTCCATCATGCTCCTCTTGAGGCCCCTCAGCCGGCTGACCGGGCTGTTCGTCAATGGTTGTTTTGGCCAGTTTCCCCGCGACCTGTGCATCGTCGCTCTCGTCTGATTCTTCCAAAAGTCGGGCCTCGTTTTTCTCCTTCGCCAGGTGAGCCGAGAAGAATCGGAAGCTGATGTTATTGCGCTCGAAATAGTCCGCCCAGGCTTCGCGTTGCTTCTCGGTAAGCATATCGGCCTTATTGACGAGTAGAAGGTTCTGTTTCTTGGGGTCAATCTCCTTAACGTAGGCCTCCAGATCCTCCGAGCGGAAATGTAATGGGTTCCGAGCATCGACAATCTGCACGACCAGGTCCGACCGTTCGATGACACGCCAAAGCTGGCGCCAGACTTCCAAGTTCCGCTCGAACGGTGTCATCAACAGATCATGATTCTCCTGGAGTTCAGCCAACCCTCTGCGCCACTCCAAGAAACTCTCTCGCTCCATGAGTTCCAGCTGTTGCCGCGTCGTCGTCTGATCCCACTTCGGTCGTCTCGGAACGGTCAATCGTTCTCTGTTCTTCTGGTGCTTCTTCACCGCCGACCTTTCCTCCGCTGCGGAGAGAAGGTAGGGGTTCTTCTGATCCGCATGAATGATCTTCACATTGTTCATTTTCTCGGCGGTGAAATCAGTGCCCGCCAGTTCAGCGGTCGTCAAGAACTCGTCCAGAGCTGCTTGTTCCGTGATACTGCGCATCTTCACCCAGGCGGCTTCTTCCTTCGCATTAGTGATATATGTCTCTCCGTTAATATCCTTTCGTGTGACGGCCTGATTGTGCGAGGCTTTCTTCATGTTCGACGCTTTCCCTTTTCCAAAGCGATCCTTCATGAGGCTGTTGCCCAGCCCCACGGAGTTTTTGGACTTCGCGAGAACCATGGTGACTGTAGGATGATGGTCCTCAGTTATAGAATACTTGGAATGGAAAAAGACAAAAAAACCCCTTCCTATAAGAGCGGGAAGTGGAAGGGAAGGGAGAGTTGGAGAGGAGGGGAAAATAAAATAGAGAGAGAATTATTAATTTTGATGGATTTGAACGATGATTCCTTTGGCCCAATCAGGAAAGCCCCGCGGATAAGATAAGAAAGCTGACTCAGCAAGGGGGTTTTTTTTCCCGTCTTTCATAGTCTTTTTTTCTTGACAACAGTAATGGGAAGACAGTATTATTCTATATTCACTGATGGAATGAAATGAATATAGAACATGGAGTAATATTGTATTGAATATTTCCCGTTGTAGTTCCCCTACATGGAGGTACTATTCTTTACTCTGTACTCCGTACTCCGTATAGCAATTTTGTATGCATGAGTGCCTGAGGCCCTCAGATTGGGCAACACCGATAAGCCTCACGTGACGCTATCATATCCCACTTTGATAATTTTTTTGCTCCCAAGGTCCATACAATCAATAGAATCCTCTTCATTGCTGCTGTTGACCTCGTAACCGCCAAAATGCCTCCTCGCAAGCAGTGGATGTATGTAAAACCTTTCGCGGAAACATTTTTGTGGTCGACCAACTAACAGAATGCTAACAGCGATAAAAAAAACGCAACCACATACCAACTGTTCCACCGACCCCAAAATGATCCTCTGATCCACGACGCCTCGGCCGATGACCGTATTTTACACCCAGTCTCCGGACCAGCAGCGGGTGCCGCTGTCTCTGGAGCCCACGGCAAGAACCTGTCAGACCTAGTCGGCGAATTTGGCGTCGAGTCCATTCGGAGAAACGAAGGTGAAGCTGCCAACTACGGTATTTTCTACGACGACTCCAACTATGATTACATGCAACATTTGCGCGAGCTGGGCACCGGCAGCGGTGATTCGTATTTTGTGGAGGCAAAGAGCAAGGACAAGGGAAAGGGCAAGGCGAAGGGGATGAGGTTGGAAGATGCTCTGAGAGAAGTGACTTTGGATGATTCGAGAAGCGAGTTCGGCGCCGGGAGCATCTATGCATCTGATATTCGTTCCACTGCCTCGTCATATGTGCGACAAGCGACCTACCAAGACCAACAAGATGTTCCTGATGCGATTGCCGGTTTCCAGCCTGATATGGATCCTCGGCTGAGGGAAGTGTTGGAGGCTCTGGAGGATGAAGAGTATGTCGACGCGGAGGATGAAGAGGATGTGTTTGGCAAGTTGACTACTTATGCGGAGGAGATGGACCGAGGCGATTGGGAGGATACCTTGTTTGACGAGGAAGATGATGATGGGTGGGAGTCTGATGCGACTGAGAAAGCTCCCGTGCAGCCGAGTAGGACGGATTACAAGCCATCACTGAAGGACACACCCGCCCAGGGTATATCTCAGGACGCAGAACCGGGTGAACTTCCCGATCACGATGTGCCGGCCCCGGACCTGCACCCCGAGGACCAAGGATGGATGCGCGAGTTCGCCAAGTTTAAGAAGGATGGCAAGGTTAAGGTGGCACCGGCGGCACCAGCCAGTATTGTACCATCAGAGCAACGGAGCACTCTTGCCTCCACCGTCTTCACAGCTGGCGGGACCCCCATTCGCAGAAAGAAGCGTAAGGGTGCGCTCACCAATCCTTCCGCATACTCGATGACTTCTTCCTCTATCGCCCGTACGGAAGGGCACCGGCTGCTGGATGACCGGTTCGACCGGGTGGAGGCACTCTACGCTCTTGACGAGGAAGGTGAAGATGAATACGATGACAGCATGTCCATGGTCAGCGGTATGACCGGCATGACCGGCATGACCGGCATGACGGGCTTCTCAACTGCGTCCTCGCAGGCCCCCAGTCTGATCGATGCGAACGGAAGAGCCGTGGCTCCCCGCCATGACTTCAATGAGGTCATGGATAACTTCCTGGCAGGGTGGGATGGCAACACAGGATCCCAAGCAAAGCGCAAGGGCGCCAAAGCCAAGAGAGGCAAAAACGGCAACGAAGCCATTGGAATTAAAATGTTGGACGAAATCCGACAAGGGCTGGGGCCGGCCAAGATGTCAGGAAAAGCCTCTGGACGGGCATAATGCTTCAACGACTCGTGATGATACCTTTCATTTTCTTTAGAATGCGGTTTCTGGCGTCCCGGTTTCACTGTCCTTATGGTCATTGCATGATAGATGTTCATTTTCTCGGCTAGTAAAAAGTTATTCCAGCTATATAGCATTTTACCTGTTTCACGAGGAAGAAATCAAATGTAGTATCTTTGACAAGTTTTCTTTTCTTTGTTATCCCTCCCTGTTAACCACCCAGTGCATCGCATAACTTAAGACTTAGAGTGTGTAAAAACACTGGCACCGGCTATCTTCACGCTCAGCTCTGTGGCACTCTTCGTGTTCAAGTCTCCTTTGGCCATGGTCGCCCCCAAATCCTTTGACACCCACGTCCGAAACTCCATCTCCATCAACGAATCTACTCCATTCTCTTGGATTGAGCGGGCCGGGTCAATATCATCCTCGGATACGCCGAGAATCGCTGACAATTTTGCCCGGATGCCGTTCAGAACAACATCCGCCGCCTCAGCCTCAGTGCGTGCAGCTGCCAACAAGCCCTGGACATGATACTGATGCTGAGCCTCCTTGCCGCCTTGCGTCTCGGTATTGGAAATAGCACCTCGCAGATTGCTAAACATCGGATACTGGAGATACCTAGGGGCTATTGTAGCTCGTTGTTCGAAAGAAGGCGGCATGGTCAGTTGGCAGATTAACTGGCAAGTAGTCTCTGTGAGCATATACTGGGGGTTGAGCACGTAATCGATGATAGCGAGCATTTGATCCTCGCTGACAGGGTTCCCAATTTGCATACTATGTTTGGTATATTCTTTGTTTTCGGCCATGAAACCGACGGACGTAACGGCCCCCAGGTCGACGGTTACACCGGGTAGCCCCTGCGACACACGGTATCTCGCCAGTGCATCCTGGAATGTATTGGCGGCGTTGTAGTTGGCTTGACTTCGGTTTCCAGCCACGCCAGCGACGGAGGATAGCATGACGAAAAATTGAAGATCCTTTGACGGGAGAAGCTTGTGAAGATTCCAGGATCCGTTCACCTTAGATTTGATGGGTCTTCGCCATTCACCATAGGTCATATTTTCAAAGGCACTGTCTGCCCAAGACGCGGAACAGTTAATGCATCCACGGATAGGAGGATAATTCTCCTGGATTTCTTTGATCACGGCTGCCAGCCTTGGTTCATTGGAGATGTCACAGCAGATGACATGGCATTGACAGCCCATGCTTTCCAGCACGGAGATCATTTCTTCCGCTGCTGGGCTCAGTCCATGAGAGCGGCGTAAGAAGATGAGATGTTTCCCCCCTCGAGACGCCATCCAGTAAGCAATGCTGCGTCCAAGACCACCAAGCCCTCCTGCCAAGATGTACGAGCCGTTAGCATCCAGCTCGAATGGAGTTTCTGGCTCTGGTAAGACAGGAATCTGCTCATCGCTCGGAACGCAAACGATCTTCCCCATGCTTTGCCCCAACTGAAGCGAGCGTAATCCGCGGTCTATGCTGCTGTATGAAAATTTGTTTATTGGGTGAGGCTGGCGGATCTTGCCTGCACTCCAGAGCTTGACTACGTCGTCAAGGAGTTCTCCAATCAGCTTGGGTCGATGCTTGCAGAGGATGAGCAAGTCTACACTCGCGAAAACCACATTATTGAAGAATGCTTGCATGTCCAGTTTTCCGCCTGTTTGGATATCTCGCTTTCCGATCTCAACGAATCTGCCAAGTGGGGCAATACAGTCCCATGAACGATGCAGAGCCTCTCCGGAAAGGGAGTTGAGAATTACATCAACACCACACGGTTTCTGCTTTTTGATACCTTCTGCGAATGCCAAGCCACGGCTGGAGAAGATGTGGTCCTCCGGAATGCCATATTCCTTCATGAGGAGCTGCTTCTTCTCTAGAGTAGAGACGGTTGTGAACACCTCTGCCCCCACGAATCGAGCGTATTGAATCGCTGCCTGGCCCACGCCGCCTGCACCTGCATGTATCAGAATAGACTCGCCCTCTAGCAGTCGGGCAATGTGCTTCAGCGAGTAAATCACAGTCGCATAGATAATTGGCATGCTGGCAGCTTGTTCAAAGCCGAACTCGTCCGGAATCGGCATCACCAGACCCTGATCGGCTCTGCCTAGCGTCCGGAGAGTGCCCGGGTAGTCCGGGTCGCTAATATATGCCACTCGGTCTCCGACATGGAACCTACTGACCCCCGAGCCCAATCGCGTAACCACCCCAGCTGCTTCATTGCCAATGGTTGCCCGAGGAAGCTCGCCCATAACGGCTAGGAGATCTCGGAAGTTCAGCCCAACGGCATGGACTTCAATCTCTACTTCCGCAGGACCAAGAGGCCGTGGCTTGTCACCGTCCGTCACCCAGTGCAGGCTGTTCAGATCTCCTTGCTGGCCAATTTGAAGCTTGATCGGCCGTTCAACCTCCTTCCATTCGGATGGTACCGGGATGGGTTCTACGGAGTGGGAGCTGATCACTTCCGTAGCGTGGATGTTGTCAACGACCCGGTTCGTTTGGATCTGGCCGCCTACAAGTCGATACTCCGCATTGGCATGCACTTTCCCTTCACTAGCATCGAGGAAGTGATGCTGCAATATTTTGGATAGGTTATGAACGGTTTCATTTGTTAGGCTTCCCCTTGGATCGACTGCTACCGTGACCAGGTCAAGATCATGGGAATCCCGCTCCCACCGAATGGTGCGTATCAAGCCGGCGGCCATGTTCTGTTTTGGGTCTTCGACTCCAGTCACCCAGATGATCTGATTGCAGGCCAACAAGAGATGCTTCACCTGGGCAAAACTGGCTTCATCCATATCGCTCAGGATTGGTGAAGAGAGCTCTAGGAGGGAAATACATACGACCTGGTCAAGTTCCGTCTCAACAAGCTCCCTGGGGTGTAGCAGAGAACAGAAAGGAATATTCATTTCGTCTTTGAGATACTCCTGTAGCATGGAAGCCACACTTCCACTCTCCGACTCCGTGCTAATGATCACGACTCTGGGGCAAGCTGCTGTGCCCCGGGGCTGAACGGTTGTAGAGAGCATAATGCTGAAGTTTTTGAAGTCCGGATAATACGAACTGGTGATGCTCAAATCCACGCCTGAGAATCCTGACCCGCGAAGCCTTACATCCCACTCTTTTTCAGTGATGTAGGGACACCACTTCCGGATTGGCTCCTGGCCGAGCCACCAACCAGGCAACGCGCCGAAGGAGATATTGGTATAGATTGTGTCTTGGCGCACGCCTTCCAAGAATAACAGTTTGCCACCAGGCCTCAATAGGAGCTGCATATTCATTAGGGTTTGTTGGATGCTCGGAGTTGCGTGGAGCACATTGCTTGCGACAATCATGTCGTAGGATGCAGCCGCAAAGCCCTGTGAAATGGGATCTAGGCTGAGATCCAATTTTCTATAGTTGAGGATGCTGCCCCAGTCTGAAAAACGAGCTTTAGCGCTCTCGAAAAAACTCGGAGATACATCTGTGAAATCGTAGGACGCAATGCAATTGCCCTCTGTTTCGCCATCCGCGTTTAACGGGCGAAGGTATTTCAAGATATGGCTTGTAAATCCACCTGTGCCCGCACCGATCTCTAGAATCTTCAGGTTGCTGAAGGTGAACCTCATGGAGGACATCATTTTTGCCATTTCCTGGGGGATTGGGCCCATATCCATGTCCCCGTCATAATATCGGGTCATTAGATCGTCTTGTCCAAACATGACGTATAGAGGGTCCGAATTTTGCTGCAGGAAGGACGCTATAGAATATCCCATGCGGACTAGAACTTCACCGTGAGTATCGCGACTCGCGACTCGCGTGTAAAGTTCACGCTTCAGGGCCACGTCGTGGACACATTTCTGCCAATCCTCGAATGTGATGTAGCCGATTGAACCAGTAACCACATCCGCCACGACACGTTTCAGCGATTCATAAAATTTCAGAAGATGATCGGGTGTTGAGGCAGGGAACTGATATGTCTTCAAGTCAGTAAGGGCATCGGTAGCCAGCAAGGCGGCTGCCAGCTGGATCTCGCTGAACCAAAGCTTCTCGCTTTCGTACTTGGTCTGATCCGGCGTTGACCGGCCCAAGGTTGAATTGGAGAGGAAGTTTGCGTCTGCGCTCCATTCGATAGAGTGAAAGAGCTGCGTCTCATAAGAGTTGCCCGTATTGGACTGGAAAGGCATCAAATGAACACCAGTCAATGTGATAAGGCCACTTTTCCCCTCCCGGTCCCATACTCGTCCATCGAAGTTATAGGCATTATGAGACAATAAGGATGCGTTCCCACAGCACTCAAGACTCCCCTGGTTTGGGATAGAAGCTGAGATCCACATGTCCTTAATGAAGCCCGGCACGTTTCCCCGTCTCAACTGACGATGACCAGTGAAGTCACATATCGCCGCGATCCCAGCCTGGAGCGTTGCATCGAGCGTAGCCGGATGGATCAGATGAGGGTGAGTATATCCCTTCGGCATGACGGCAGCAACATCCGGGATATTGATTGTACCGGCCATAACTCCAGTACCCTGGCCTCCTATCCTTACGTCTGACAGGTTGCGGAACAGCGGGCCAAACGTGATGCCAACGGAGTCTAGATTATCACACATTCGGATGAAATCCATAGGTCGTCGGCACTGATCTGCTTGCTCCTGTGCCAGGCTCCAGGTTTCGAGTCTGTATGCATTCTCGCGGCCACCAGTGACAGGGCTTGGAGTGCTCTTCAACTCTACTGAGATGTACCCGGTGCAGTTTTCGGTCCACTCGTCATGGTCGAAATCGTACGAGCTGACCGTGAACTTGTTCCACAGCGAAGACGTCGATACATTAGATTCATCCATCGGAGTCAGAGAAAAGCAGGTTTCCACCCCATCATTATTGTTCGGAATAATCAACATCGACTTGAACGATACGTCCCGGATATGGAGCCCGCTCAATGGGGCGCTGCTCATGATCTGTCGAGTCGCCTCGATCGCCATCACAATATACCCTGCACCTGGAAAGACTATATTTTCGGCAACCTTGTAAAGGAGTCAGATATAGGCCAAAGGTCATGAGTGGCTCAAACAGAATGTACTTACGACATGGTCTTTCAGCCACGGATTCTCGGTCACTCGGAGAAAATGTTTCCAGGACCACTGTAGCGGACTGGAATCTGGGCTCAGAGCGCCCAACAAATCATGCCGAGGTAAGGCCCTGAACCGTACAGCCCGAGTGATTCGACTTTCATAAAGAGCGTTCTCATGATGGTTGAACGGGTAGGGAGGCAAGTCCACGAGCAATGTAGGCACTCGGGCGGATTCGCAGCTCAAGTTCACCGTCCTCAGGTTGACTGGTATACCGCGGATAGCTAGGGCTCCGACTGTATGCAAGAGAGTCTTTGTTGAGCCATCCTTGCGATCCAGTGTCGCTCGGTAGACAATCGACTTCTGCCCGGTTAGACTCTCTTTCGCTGCACTTTGAAGCGCGCAGTGAGGTCCAACCTCCAGGAGTTGATCAGGAGCAGCACCGTCACGGAAAGTACACATGGCCTGTAATGCTGTCGTGAACTTCACAGTCGAAACCAAGTTCCTCACCCAGTATTCGCTCTGAAGACGGTCTTCCGTCACCTCGCTTCCCGTCGAGGTAGAGAACATGCGGACAGGTTCATCTTGGGCCAGGTAGTAGCCATCTGGTACCTGTCCCATAGCCTCCAGATAATCATCAGCAATTTCCAGCATATGAGGAGAATGATAGGCGTTGGGGGCTCTCAATCGGCGCACAAAGGCACCCTCCCCTTCTAGGACGCTCTGGAGAGCAACTATCATGCTCTCGTCTCCGGAAACAGTGTTATTCTTGGGACTATTAAAACAAGCAATCACCAAGTCCCCAGACACCTTGTCGTGGATTTGATCCAGATACGGCTGTAGAGTCACACAGTCCAAACCAACTGCAAGCATCGCACCCCTTGGCTTCCTAGGAATATGCGAGGTCACGCGTCCACGATAATAGGCGACATGCCATGCAGCCTCACGAGAAATCTTCCCGGCACAGTAGGCAGCTGCGATCTCACCGGACGAATGACCGACGACACTCACTGGACGGATATTCCAACTGTGCAGTAAGTCGACCAAAGCAACCTGGAGGACTGTGCAGCACGGGTGGGATTTCGCTGCTTCATCGATATTCGACTCGGTCTTTTCCCGGAAGATCTCATCTAAGGGAGGTATACCCGTTAGCGTACTGCACATTTGGGATTCTGAGTATCAGTTTTACCGATTATCGACCATTGACAGCCATGCGATTTTAGGTACTCGGTGGCTGCATCGAGGGATTCACGGAAAACGGAGAACTGTAGAAGCTGGTGCCCCATCCTGGCGTACTGTGCACCTTGTCCGGTAAACACGAAACCTACTCTAGATGACTTCTGGGCCGAGATTGGTTCTGGAAGGCCTGAGTCTGATTCCAGCTGTGCTTCGAGATCCTTAGTTGACCCAGCGAGCAGGTAACTGCTCCATCGAAAGCGCGACCGTCTTTCTGAGAGCGTAAAAGCTGTGTCAAGAAGTGTTTGGGCTGGGTCTGACTTTGTGGATGAATGTTCATGACGCTTGATATAGTTAAGCAATTCGGTCGAGATTCGCTTCGGTGCGTTTTGGTCAAACCCCGAGAAGAGGAATAGCTTAGGCGCTTCTGTGCCAGTTGGACTTGTGTCCTCCTGTTGAATGTCTGACAGCTCAGCATGGATGACATCGGGATTTACCAACCGAGCGACATCCTCAACAGTGGGTGTTCCTGGCCGTGTGTTATGGTTTCCCACCAGGGCCTGGTTCCGGAGAAAATGATACGCGTCGTCCAAAATACAATGAGCATTGGTGCCACTTAATCCAAAGCAATTCACCGACACACGTCGAAGACCAGACGCAGGCCAGGGGATTGCCGTCATTGGAAAGCGGACCTTCCATTCTTCCATCCGAATCTCTGGATTGACTTCCTCAAAGTTGACATTAGAGGGAATAATACCCGACTCAAGAATCAAGACAGCTTTGATAATGCCCGATATCCCAGATCCACCCTCCGTGTGCCCAATATTCGGCTTCAACGCCCCAACATAGATTGGTTGCTCTCGGTTGACAGAGCCAAAAGCCCGCGCAATAGCATGTACTTCGATCGGGTCGCCGGCAGGCGTGCCAGTGCCGTGGGACTCTACGTAGAGTGTCTCAGTAGGGTCTAATCCAACCGATTCATATATATTCCGGACGAGTCGCTCCTGAGCATCGCCACTGGGATATGTCAGTCCGGGGGTACGGCCATCATGGTTCAAGGCCGTGCCGCGAATAACGGCCCTGATTGTGTCACCGTCCGCAAGGGCTTTGTCGAGAGATTTCACGATCACCGTCCCTACTCCTTCTCCCCTGGAATATCCATCGGCTCGATGGTCGAATGTGAAACATTTTCCTTCCGAACCGAGGAATCCCGAGTAGCTCATTCCTTGCATATGGCCTAGGCCACCGAAGACGCTCACTCCGCTGATAATTGCCTGGTCGTTCAGCATTAGCCATGTTGGATCTGGCGCGAGCAGAAAGTAAGAAGGGAGATAAATAAAACACCACGAAATAGAATAAGACACACCATGTCACTATCTCCCGATAGGATACTTTGATTTGCCAGATGAAGAGCGACCATTGAGCTCGAGCACGCCGTGTCAACGGTTATACTGGGCCCTTTAAAATCATAGAACCAGCTCACTCTCCCGGATATCATAGAGCTTTCGGAGCTAGTGGGACTGTGTTTGAAGAAGATTTCAGGATCCGTCCTCAATCGATCCCTATGATCATGGTTGAACCCACTGACAAAAACAGAGGTATTAGAGGACACGGCTTTCTGCATCGGAATACCAGCTCGAAGCGGATGTCAGCACTGGCAGTGATAACACACCAAGAAGAAAAGAAAGCTACCATTCTCCAGAGCATGATACACGTTTTCCATCACCAGACATTGCTGCGGATCAAGACCTTTGACCTCGATTTTATTTACACTGAAAAATGCCGCATCGAACGCACTGGGGGGCTCGGAAAGGAAATGCGCCCCTTTGGAATGGATCTAGTGCCGTCAGAGTTAGGAAGAAGATGTCTCGAATGCGTGCTCGGGAAGGATTCACGCACTGTCCCTGCTCGTTCTGGATCCGGATGATAGTATCCCTCTAGACTCAGTCTATCCTTTGGAAAGGTGGTCATGGACTGGCGAGCCTGGAGCAGAAAGTCCCAGAAATTCTCCACATTGGTCGCCTCCTGGGAGAATTTCGCCGCAAACCCAATGATGGCTAGCGGAGTTGGGGATTTGGGGTTAGACATTCTTGTTTTGGCAGCTCGATGACTCTGGGGAAAGGGGCGGGGGGGAATTGGAATAGAAGGAGTCACATCTCTTTATAGACGGACGGATTCTATGCCGAGGGATCGATTGACCACACGTCCGTTGACTATTGGTACACGGTGTGAAATTTGCCAACTTGCACTGGACCGGATGGATCAATCGTCCAGCGGTTGGATGTATATGTAAGGGTCTGGTCGTGAGTTGGTGACTGGCTGTGTAGAAACCTTGCCGCACGGAAGGCGAGACAGCTGTCTGTCCAGGAACGAATAGAGTCTCTATTCCATACATGTAAGGACACCATAATGGACAGCATCTGTTGTCACTATGGGCCCGTGATTTGTGACTGCACATCGAAAGACGGGGAAATCAATCAACAGTCGCCTGGGGAGCCGGCATCTCTTTTCAAGCTCGTTTCTGCGTCACGACGCATTTCTGGAGGGATTTGCCAGTGTCCCGTGGGTTCTTCCCGGTCTATTGTTTTCCGAGGTGGATGGAATTGGCTCGCTAAGAACAAAGGGACCGCTCCTGGCATCTCTCTGAGATTGGGACACTCCGCAGTGTTGGTTGGGTTCTCTGGTCGGATCCTGCGACGTATCGCCTTGCATGGGGATTCCTTGATTATATGGCTTGGGAGCGAGGTTTGATATCTCTGCAT
Source organism: Aspergillus coremiiformis (assembly GCA_009193565.1). Taxonomy (NCBI): domain Eukaryota; kingdom Fungi; phylum Ascomycota; class Eurotiomycetes; order Eurotiales; family Aspergillaceae; genus Aspergillus; species Aspergillus coremiiformis. The sequence continues at coordinate 22,958 of ML739051.1, read as the reverse complement.
GTGCATTTCCAGTAGGAATATGCTCTGTTGATTGATTGATGAGACGGTGGAGTCTATTTAGACCCGTCGAGACTGGTTGCACTGCATCATCCACTTCTGGTTATCAGGACCGTGGTCGTCTGCCACAGGGTCCATGGACGCCGTTACTAGTCACCAGCATCGTGACATATAGAACGCAAGGGCGAGAACCACCTTGGAGACCTTGATGCATGTTTCTCTAAATTTATCAGCATGAGGCCACTTTCACAGATCCACCAAAAGCTCTTGGCAAAACGCGCCAAGAACGATTCACCCCTCTCGCTTCGTCGCATCAATCAAACAGGATGACGCACGTGCTCTTCTTTCTAAATAGGATATCTAATACGGGAAACGGATGGACTTTCTGGATTGATCGTCTCGATTATCTGAGCAATCAAAAACTATAACAAAAGTTCCTGACCAATCACCCCGCCCTTATCGGTAAGTTGGACACTTACCTCAGGGTTATTATATACTTATGCCATTCTCGAGGATCACGCTGACATCATCTCCGGTTCGGTTTCTTTGTTGGAAGGTTGATCATGGAGTTTATGATATCATCTCAGGTCATAGAAGGAGTATGATCTAATATATGTCCTCATCAAGAGGGAACGTACACGGCTTGACAGACTGGGCACGTGTATTGACCGTAGGCGAACCAGGACGCAAGACAGATCGCGTGGAAGGCGTGATTACATTGATTGAGGACGAGAACGGTGCGATCTCCGTCTCGATGTGATTCGAGAGGAGAAGAAGGAAGGTAGACGGGTTCTGGAGACGTCGGTAGGGTGTCGTGGGACGACGATGCAAGGAGAGTCGAGAGGCAGATTGAACTGACAAGGAATCAGTGCCCCGTCAAACGCATCACGAGGGCCAAGACTTCCCCGCATCCTCCGTGGGATGAACAGTGGCCTACCAGATATCCTGAGCGTACGGCCGCTCATCTTCCGACCGGGCCACTTCTGCCAGCCATCTTGCGACCGTCCCCGGTCGCATGCACTCGTCGCTGGCTCGTCTCGCAGCTTGTCTCCGGTGATACCACATAATCAGTCTGCTCGGGTTAACGAACCTCTCCATCGAAATGAAGGACGGCCACACGAAGCCAACTCACATAGGCATCAGACTGATGATGCAAACCAACAGTATCGCTCCGATCACCACGCCAATGACTTCACTCGCCATCTTCTCTGCGTAGTACGTAAACCAACCTGGTGTGTAGATAAGAGAGTGGAGACTATCACTCCGACTCGGAGAGGAGATTCTTTGAGGTGTACCGAGAGAGCGATAGAGCCGGCATAAATTGGGTCCGATTCCCCTCAGCTGAGCGTCTGGCCAAGAAAGTTCAACCGAGGCGGGGAACATCCAAGACACGCCAAGTCTCCCGCGCCCCGGAAGTCCTTGGCCTTTCCGCCGACTGTCAGCCAATCAGAATGCACGCTAGACCAGATCCTGACCGATGATTGGTCTCCCGGTTAGCCGACCTCCCGTGGCGACCGCATTCGACGAAAAAGCATCTTGATCCAGACGTGGATCGAAGATGCCAAGTACCAATCAGCCTTTCTCCGCCAACCCCATCCTGCCCTGATTGGTTCTTGGCGTGTTCGCCATCCGATCACCAATCCGAGGGAGGAGGGAGGAGGGAGGAGGAGGGAGGACGTACTACTTATTTAACCCTTCCCCCCCCCCCCTCTCCAGAGCGGAAGGGGAGGGACTTGCATGGTGTGGAGCAGATAATCTATATGCAGATTACACAACATCCAGTCATCCACACAGCAGATACAACACAATTATGTCACAGGAGGTAAAGAAGGGTGACACCGCCCAGCTCCTGTCACTACCCGCTCATGCTCTCCCCCATGATGCCGTCCTCCGTGAGCTCTCCGTCAACTCGGAGGAAGGACTCACAACCGCCGAAGCCAAGAGTCGTCGCAGTCAGTATGGCCCGAACGAATTGGAAGGCGGAGAGAGCGTCTCCCTTGTGAAGATTGTCATTCGACAAGTCGCGAATGCAATGACGCTGGTAAAGTGGCCTGCGACCCCTAAGCAACCCCGGTCATGAAACTGACGAAGCTGCGGTCCACTCGCATTAGGTGCTCATTATTGCCATGGCCGTCAGTTTTGGGATTCAATCGTGGATCGAGGGAGGGGTCATTAGTGCCGTCATTGTACTCAACATCGTCGTGGGCATATACCAGGACTATGCGGCAGAAAAGACAATGGATTCCCTGCGGTCCCTGAGTTCCCCGACCGGTGTCGTGACGCGCGATGGCAAGACCAATACCATCCCCGCCATCGACATCGTCCCCGGTGATATGGTTGAGCTTAAGGTGGGTGACACAGTCCCCGCCGATCTAAGGTATGTCACCCACGAGAAAATGTCTCCCAAGGGAGAGAGACCCGCGCTCACCTCAGCCGTAGGCTAGTGGAGGCCATGAATTTCGAAACGGACGAAGCCCTCTTAACCGGAGAATCCTTGCCGGTCCAGAAGGAGGTGGATTCCGTGTTCAACCCAGAGACCGGACCGGGAGATCGCTTGAACATCGCCTACAGTTCCTCCACCGTAACCCGCGGTCGGGCGCGGGGTGTGGTGGTGGGCACCGGAATGAGGACGGAAATCGGAGCGATTGCCGCTGCCCTCCGCGCCGGGGATTCCAAGAGACGGCCGGTCAGGCGTGGGCCCCAAGGCGAGACCAAGAAGCGTTGGTACGTGGAGGCGTGGACGCTAACCTGTACCGATGCTGTGGGCCGCTTCTTGGGGATTAACGTGGGAACGCCGTTACAACGCAAGCTCTCGAAGCTGGCCCTGATGCTCTTTGTCATTGCAGTCATCTTTGCCATCATCGTTATGGGTACCAATAAGATGCGGAATGATCAGGAAGTCATCATCTACGCCGTGGCAACGGGCCTGGCGATGATTCCTGCGTGTCTAGTGGTGGTCTTGACGATTACGATGGCGGTAGGCACGAAGCAGATGGTACAAAGAAATGTTATTGTCCGGAAGCTCGACTCGTTGGAAGCGCTCGGCGCGGTGACTAACATTTGCTCAGACAAAACGGGAACTCTCACCCAGGGCCGCATGGTCGCCAAGCGGGCATGGCTTCCGTCAGTGGGGACGTACTCCGTCGGAGCTTCCAATGATCCACTGAACCCGCAGGAAGGAGATTTGAGCTTGCTGCCTCAACCCCCAGTCAAGGTCGAACGGGATGCCCAAGGGGAACCCCAGGACCCGCAAGATCTCCTGAAGGACAATCAAGTCCTGGAAGACTATCTCAATGTCGCGGCCATGGCAAACCTGGCGCATGTCCACAAGTCGGAGCATAACGAATGGCAGGCACGTGGCGAGCCGACAGATATCGCCATCCAAGTCTTCGCGTCCCGTTTCAACTGGGGCCGGGACCGCTGGACCAAGGGTGAAAAGCCGATCTGGAACCAAAAGGCCGAGTATCCATTCGATTCGACGGTGAAGAAGATGTCCGTGATTTTTTCCCGCGGCGACCGTGAGATGATCTTGACCAAAGGTGCTGTAGAACGCGTTTTGGAGTCCTGCACGTCGGTCATCTGGACGGCCGGTTCTCGCCCCGCCCCCCTGGATGGAACCATGAAAGAGGAAATCCTGCACAACATGGAAGCACTCGCAAAGGAAGGCCTTCGAGTCCTTTGCCTCGCTTGCCGAGAGAACAAGACGCCCACCAAGGACGGCGAGGACGTCCCTCCAAGAGAGGAGGTGGAGAAGGACCTGACGTTCTGTGGGTTGATCGGCCTTTATGATCCCCCTCGCCCCGAGACGGCTGGGGCCATTGAGGAGTGCTACCGTGCGGGAATTTCGGTGCACATGGTGACGGGTGACCACCCAGGTACGGCACGTGCCATCGCTGCACAGGTGGGGATCATTCCGGCCAACATGGACAGCGTTGCAAAGGATGTGGCCGATGCGATGGTCATGACTGCTAGTCAGTTTGATAAGCTGACCGACAAGGAGATTGACGATCTTCCTACGCTGCCATTGGTTATTGCTCGCTGCGCACCTCACACAAAGGTCCGCATGATTGATGCATTGCACCGCCGTGGTCGTTACGCTGCAATGACAGGTGATGGTGTCAACGATTCCCCGTCTCTGAAGCGGGCTGATGTTGGAATTGCAATGGGCCAGGCGGGGTCGGATGTGGCCAAGGATGCTTCGGAACTGGTGTTAACGGATGATAATTTCGCCTCCATCATCAATGGCATTGAAGAAGGCCGCCGTATTTTCGATAATATTCAGAAGTTCGTGCTGCATTTGTTGGCAGAAAATGTCGGACTGGCACTCACTCTACTCATTGGTCTTGTCTTCAAGGATGTCAACGGGCAGTCCGTGTTTCCCATTGCGCCGGTCGAGATTCTCTGGATTATGATGATCACCTCTGGTCTCCCTGATATGGGATTAGGAATGGAAGTCGCGGCACCGGATATCATGGATCGTCCACCCCAGAGCGTACGTATTCACCTTCCCCTGAATTCTGGTCCCGGAGCTCCCCGCTAACACACGCCACAGAAGCAAGGTATCTTCACATGGGAGGTCATTGTGGACACACTTGTATATGGTGTCTGGATGGCCGTGCTCTGCCTGGCATCCTTCTCCCTGGTGATCTATGGATGGGGTGATGGCAACCTTGGCAGTGGCTGCAACACCGATTACAAGGGCAACGCCCCCTATAACGGCAACTGTGATACGGTATTCCGTGCTCGTGCGACAACCTTTGTGTGCATGACCTGGTTTGCGCTGTTCTTGGCGTGGGAACTGATTGACATGCGACGCAGTTTCTTCCGTATGCAACCAGACTCGAAGAGATACTTCACCCAGTGGATGTTTGATGTCTGGCGCAACAAGTTCCTGTTCACGGGTATCATGATCGGGTTCCTTACCACATTTCCCATCCTGTATATCCCTGTGATCAACCATGTCGTGTTCAAACACACCGGTATCTCCTGGGAATGGGGCATTGTGCTTGTAGAAGCGATATTGTTCTTCATGGGCGTGGAGGCGTGGAAGTGGTGCAAGCGGATCTATTTCCGGCGCCAGGCGCTCCGTCAAAAGGACCAAGGCGACAAGAGACTCCCCAACGACTTTAGTCGTTACATCACGATGAGCCGTTCCGATACGCAAGGAACCGGCGATATGAACATCGAGAAATCGCTGGTTTGAATGGACGATAAAACATGGAGTTTCGGTTTTCAGGGTTGCACATCATGCTTCCTCCTCTACGGGAAATCCCGGCGAGTCAAGCACGTCTTGGGGATAAGTTCAGATTCCCGGCTGCTGACCGAGTCGGACAGGCTGCGAAGGCCCAGGGGAGGGTTAAGAAGGCATCATTTGCGTTAATACCGTTAATGTTGTCCCGGCGAGACGGGATCATGACTTTTGGTGTACATAGGGAATGGGCATAGTTTATAGATCTCCCGTTGATAAATACTGGCATTTGATTTGATTTTCTTCAGTGCCCATCTTTCAAAAGACGATCCTTGGTTCTCATCCTGCTGTAAATGGTAGAGACACGCCTCCGTTCGTCGACATCCTGAGAGGTGGTTATGTTAATTCACTCGCGATGAGCAAGGGAGAAATGGAACGCAATCCAGCGAGGAGCGACTTCGTGTTGGACCGGTTGAGTGCCTTACTACGAGAAAAGGGGGGGGGGGACAGGACTCTTAAGTAAACCGATTGAGAGGGGAAGGGAATCCCACAGCCAGTGGCATCAGGTGAGGACAACTAGGCAGCCATGATTGCTCGGGTGATACGGACAACAGGGACAGCGTGCAGAAGTCGGCCTCATCGCTGCTTGCCAAGGGAATTCCAAGACATGAGCAACGGCCGGTGTCGAATCAATTCTACGAGTGGAGGGGACCAGGCATCTGGAAATGTCAATCGAACGCGTTCTATTGGGTCATAATAATGTCTCATACGGTGGCCTCAAGAGGAGGGGGACATAATTTGATAATTTCGGGTCCAAAGGGGTCAGGGGCTATTTACGAACTCGCTGCGGCCGGCGCAGCGGATACAGGCTCTGCCGGGGCGGACTTCGAGATGGAGTCGCTGACCTCCTTCTCGAAACTCTTCATGGGATAGAAGCCCCACCGTTCAAACATGACCCGATCCTCATCCCACCCGTTGCAGTCGGTCGTCAGCATCTTCTCACCGGTGAAGACGGCGTTGGCCCCGGCCAGGAAGCACTGAACCTGTTGTTCCTCGGAAAGGGAGATACGACCCGCGGCCAGGCGGACGATGGTAGCGGGAAGAACAATGCGGGCGGTCGCGACGGTGCGGAGGAGCTTGTCAAAGGGAATCACCTTGCGATCACCCAACGGGGTGCCCGGAATGGGGACGAGCGCGTTGACGGGAAACGACTCCGGGTGGGACGGCAGGGAGGACACGGTGTGGATGAGACCGATGCGGTCGGAGTCCGCCTCGCCGAGACCCAGGATACCCCCGGAGCAGACGTTGATGCCCGCGTCCCGAACGTGGGAGAGGGTCTTGAGACGCTCGTCGTACGACCGGGTGGTGATGATGGAGGGATAAAACTCCCGGGAGGTGTCCAGGTTATGGTTGTACGCCGTCAAGCCCGCGTCCTTCAGCTCCTTGGCCTGGTTCTCGTCGATCATGCCCAAGGTCACACAGACCTCCATGCCCATCTCCCGAACACCCGAGACCATTTGCTTGACATTTTTCAGACTGGTTTTCCGACCGCGCATGTCGCGCCAGGCGGCACCCATGCAGAACCGGGTGCTCCCGTTGGCTTTGGCGATGCGGGCGGCCTTCAGCACCTCCTCGACGGGGCTCATCTTGGTCGCTTTCAAACCGGTGTTGTGACGCGATGATTGCGCACAGTACGAGCAGTCCTCACTGCATCCTCCGGTCTTGATGTTCATCAAGGTACACATCTGAATGGCGGAGGGGTCATGGAAGCGACGGTGCACGGCAGCCTGGTTCGGGACGAGTCAGTGAGTTGCATCGGCAAAAAACCATGTCAAATTGGATACCCAGATCAAAGAAATACGATAACAATACAAATCACAATACAAAAAAAGAAAGAAAAAACATTAGGCTCCATACCGCAGCGTAGGTCAGTTGGTTCAATGGAGTCTCATAGATCTGCTGGACCTCTTCCCGGGTCCATGTCGTCCGGGGTGCCGTGGCGGCGGTGGCCTCCTGCAGGGCAATGGGGATTTTGCTCGCAATTGAGGCAGCACTGGGGGAGGATTGGACGGTGCCATAGGACCTTCGTAGGATAGCCCGAGGAAAGGACCGAGGGAGCAGCGACATGGTTGTGATTGTGTGACAAAATAACAATGGAACAGACCTGCGAAAGCTGAGTGTGACACAAAAGCACCACAGCTGGGGGGAATTCCAGGTAGAAGCAACCTCGGGAAACAAAGTCACGCCAAAAAAGAGAGGGGTTGTGGTTGTTCCAGGTTACAAGTTGTTCACCGGGGGAGACAACCAGTCAGAGACCACCTGATGCAAATAAAAGTGTGGCTCAGGCACCCACAGGGTCTGCCACATCGTGGGGTGATCCACGATAGGTACTAGAGTCCCATCTTGGTTGACCCCAACAATGGGTTCAACATGCAAGTGATGAATGATGAATCATGATTAGATCTCCGGAGCTAGGACGCAGGATATGGATGGCCAAGAAGGAATAATTGACTCATAATTCATTCTTCACGGCCATGTCCACTTTCTGGTAGTCCGTAATCGGGGAACAGAAAACAATGCCAGTCAATGGTTTCAATCGATGGAGAAAACGGTTGGACCCCGTGACTGGATCTCGAACTGTCACGTGTTCCCATGGGCCAATCAGGGTGGATGATTTTCTCCGTCGGTGAACGAAAAGTCGAAGCAAATGTAGTGAGAGAATTGCAAACATTCACCGGACTGAATTGTATGTACCTTACGGAGTACTACCTCCTATTACTAGATAACTCTGTACGGAGTAGAGTGTGTCATGATAATAGCCTTATCGGTGAGGCATCGGCCGATGATAGCCGTCCGGTAATAAGCACTCAAAACTGAACCTAGGAAAAACAGGCTCATTCATTCGTTATTGAAGATATCTCGCTAATCCAATGGTCTATCTCTTGGGAATTTTTTTTTTTTTTTTTTTTTTTTTTTTTTTTTTTTTTTTTTTTTTTTTTTTAGTTTTTTTTTTTTTTTTTTTTTTTTTCCCGCGGTGGACTTTTCATTTCCGTTTCGGTCGCCTGGAAAGAGGAGAAACAAAAGACGGGGATACTGAGAATTAATTGATGAATCCTAGCGTCGCGACAAAAGGGCCTCCCGCAGCAACCCCTCAATGGACCGCAGTGCCTCCACCTGCGAAGTAACGCTCGACATGAGGTACAGCACATTTCCAAGCACGCGCGAATGCACGTTAAATTTTCCGTCACTGGTAGATACTAACCGCTGCTGCAAGCCTCTGGCGGCGGTCGAGGTGTAGCCTGTGGAGACGTCCCATGTTAGTCCGGAACGCGCGTCGAACGCACCCGCAGGGGAGTAAGCGACTTACCTCCTCCCTGAATGTCTTTCAACGAAATACTGAGCACTGTGCCAATGGCGAACACCCCGTCCACCGACGGAGCGTGTGACAGGTCACTCACTAAGCCGTGGGACCACACGCTCCAGACATCGCCGCGCGATCCTGCAGGGGTACCAGTCTGGGTTGGCGTCCAGTCCTGGCGGTACCCATCCCAGGACCCACTGCGTTCCATCCGGATCATGGTCTGCAGCGAATCTACTGCCACCTGGCACCCAACGGCGTGTGCGGTATAACTGTGTCCATGCAGCAACGCGTCGCTCTTTTCCGGGCTCGAAAAGGCCCGGAAGATCTCATCACTGGCCATCGTAGTGCACAGAGGAACCAGACCGCCCGTCAGAAGTTTCGCGTTCACCGCGATGTCCGCGTCCACGTTCAGGAACGAGGCCGAGGATTTGCGGCCAAGGCGGTAAAGGCCGGTGAAGACTTCGTCAAAGATGATAGGGAGACCAGACCAGGCCGTTTCCACTTCCGGGGCGGGGTCCTGAGCAGGGTCCTGAGCAGGTCTAGTCGCACTAGGATCAAACAGCTCCGGGTGGCCGCGAACCACCTCGGCTAGGCACCGCTGGAAGAGAGGGTCACTAAACACGTCCATTAGCCATCGAGTTTAATTAATCGGAGTGGTGACTACTCACCAGAACAGCATGCCTCCGGCGCCGAGGATGATGGGCTCCATGATCAGAGAGCCGAATTTCATGCCGTGCTTGTGAACCAGACCATGAATCGTGCTGCGAATATATTCCTTGTAGCGTTTTCCCGCGGCCGATTGCAGTCGGTTTTCCACAGCAAAGACACCGTCCAGGGACGAAAATTCGAGATCCGAGCCCAATGATTCGTGGAGGTGGGCAGGCATCTCGATCTTCCACACACCCTGAGACATCTTCACTTGCGGGAAATCAAACCAGTACCCACGGCCGCGATACCATTCTACTTTCTGGTTGAATGTGGAAGGCTCCGAGCAATCCATGACGCCAATCGTATCGCCATGGTAGCTTCCCTTGAGGCCAAGGATGCTGATCTGCTCCTGGCTGGCATCCCAGCCGTACCGGTCGCAAGCCGCTCGGAGACCCATCTTCACCGCGACTTCCATGCCGGTGCTTCCGTTGTCGGTGTAAAACACCTTCCGGAGGCGAGGATTGCCAATGCTCTGGACCAGGAGTTCGGCCAGGGACAACGCCGGCTCATGGATATTGCCCGGAAACATGACATGCCCGTACCGCCCGGCCGCATATGCCGCCGACAAAGCCAAGCTCGGATTTCCGTGGCCTAAGCCTTGCGTCCACCAAGATGCAGATCCGTCAAAGGTCGCGCGCAGTTTGCTCTCATGCGGGGACAGGCCGGATTCCGCGAACGTTTGGAAATAGTCATCATAGGCGGAGTCAATTGGGGTGATATCCTTGGCCTCCATGCCATGATGCTGCGTGAACGGATACCATATGGTGGCATGCGCACGGCGGGCCATGGATTCCAAGCGGTCAATCCTCTCCGCATTCTTAGCGTTCAGTTGTTCCAATAAGCTCATGATGTCCGTTTTCTGTGCAACGCGGCCATAGTAGGCGGCCATGGCCTCCTCGTCCCGCGCCAAGGAATCTACGTTCCACGTCGCCGGCTTTGGAGGCGGCGAAGGCAGTGGCACGAGAGGAATACTTTTCTTCTGGAAATAATTGAGTAAGTATTCATGATTCTTGTAGTACTCATCGCGGAACAGTAGAACCGAATGGACATCGTAGCCCCGGACCACGAGTGACTCATAGGCCGAGATGGACGAGGAGATACCGCCGAGTCGGGAGTCTGCGACGAGCACCACTGGGAGCCGGAGTGGTCGATATAGGTCGGCCTGGGAATTGGCATTGGGCCCGGGCGAATGGACCCCACCGGCCGTTTCTACCAGGGCAAAACTAACCCCACTGCCAGCCCAGTCAGAGAGGGTCTTGTGAACCGAGGCCAGGATATCGTCATCTCGGGGGATCTGCTGAGCGTTACTGTGCAATCCCTTACGAAAGGGACTGATCTCCTACGGTGGTCTTTTTCTGCTGCACCGCGATATGCGGACTAACGGGTTCCTCAAATTGGTAGAGACACCTAGTCCACGTTCCAGCGGCATGGCGTTGGATATGTCTACGAACATGGATCAGTGTGACTAGACAGATGAGCGAACGAGTCAAGATGGATTTCACCGGTCATCCGCGTCATCCAAAGGGCCCGTTGAGACGGGTTTCAGAAAGGCAGCCTGATTCTGGGACGTTTGACGCTGAATGGCGTTACAAAGGACGGTCGAGACAATGGTTTTGCCCACGTCGGTATTAGCACCGTACACCTGATGGGCGCGAAGAGAACGCCAGAGGGCCGCTCCCACGGGAGACATCACAGTCAGAGGCTCCGAACAGCGATGATGCTACGACTAAGCACACATCGAGTGATCGAGAGCCGAACGAGAACGAAGAGGGGATGGAGGAGGAGGAGGAGGAGTCAGTAATAGTAGTAATAGGAGTAATCGTAGTAATGATAATAGTCAGACGAATAAAAATAGGAACGTGTACAGCCTCCCTATAGTCAGGGATACGAGAAGAATTCAAAGTAAGAGTTAAATAGAAGCCATGGTTGGCGGATGCGAAGGGTACGGAGGTTTAGTAGTGTTTCGTTCCTTCGCCTGGGGCGCTGAGGCGTTGACTCAGGCACTCAGGCAGCCCCCCGATTCTCCCCCCACCTGCGTGGTCCTCAACCACTCTTCTTTCTTTTCTTTTCTTTTCTTTTGTTCCTCTGGCTTCTCGTATGCAATGATCGCTTCTTAGCGTTATTTCCCTTTATTCTTACGGGTCGCCTTATACTTTATCATCCTACCTTTCTTTTCCCCTGTAATCGCTGACATTGTGGAGGGCTTTGTATTTGATATTTGTATTCACAGTGATTCGTATCGATCTATCTTCATTATAGTACACTATAGCCAGTGGTATCGATACGGAAAAGAATCATTATTGTAATTTTTCCCTCCCCTATTTTAGAAGAAGAGAAAAAACAAATTAAAAAAAATTATCAAAATAAAAACAGAAACAAAAAAAAAAAAAGGTTTCGATTCTTCATGACTAGCAAAGCCACAAATCTGAAATGACGGGAAATCAGTAGCTCCACTCTTTCAACGCTGTTCATTGAGAAATTCCCGGGCTCCACGTTCCCCCCCTCCGGTGTGAGAAGGTCCAAGGATGAAGTACTAATGCCCGCGATCCCTTCGATCCGGAGGGGAAATATCATGCCTATAATAGAGTCTCTGCCATGCCCCTTTCCCTCTTTGGTGTGGTTCATTATCTAGTGTATTGTGTTGAAACAACCTCCTCAGTCCGTTAATCTCCATCACAATGCATGTATCCTCTTCAAAGTCCCTGCGGGACTCATTGCGGCAAGCGCTGCACCGGAGAGAGTTGAAATCGGCTCGTCGACGACTCACCGTGCTTCCCGAGACTTCGGTGGACTTCTCGTCCAACGATTTCTTGTCACTATCCACGTCTCCGGCCTTCCGGGCCCGGTTACTAGACCATCTGCAACAGGCACCTCCACTCTACCCATTTGCTAGCGGAGGTTCTCGGCTCCTAGATGGCAATTCCACCTATGCCGAGGATCTCGAGAGCTTCGTGGCTGATTTCCACGGCGCTCCCAGCGGACTGCTGTTTAATTCCGGCTTCGACGCCAATATCGGCGTCTTGTCTTGCATTCCTCAGCCGGGGGACCTGATCGTGCATGATGAGCTCATCCATGCGAGCGCACGAGAAGGCATGCGGTTATCCCGAGCAGGCAAACGAGTCAAGTTCGCTCACAGCTCGCCGCAGAGCCTAGAAGATGTCCTGCAAGCAGAAGTGGACGCCGACCCCCTGATTCAAGACGGCTCTCGGAACGTCTTCATCGTGATCGAATCCGTCTATAGTATGGACGGAGACATTGCTCCGATCCGCGAATTTCTCCCAATTGCAGATCGACTGCTGCCGCGGGGAAATGGCTATTTTATCGTAGATGAAGCCCATGCGACGGGAGCCTTCGGGCCCCGCGGGGCCGGACTGGTTCAGGAACACGGAGTAGAGGAGCGGATATTTATCCGCGTCCATACATTTGGCAAAGCCTTAGCGAGCCACGGAGGTATGACTTCCTCTGAACCACACGGGCGTCGTAGCAGCATGTATCATGTGACTGACTGGTTCCAGCAATCGTGTTGTGCTGTCCCGACACGCGAGATTATCTGATCAACTACGCCCGAAGCTTGATCTACACCACGGCGTTGGGCTTCCCGTTCTTGGCTTCCATCCGGACAGCGTATGAATTGCTCTCCGAAGGCATCACACAACCTGTAAGATATCGACCGGTCTTCTGCCTACATTGATTCTTTGACTGATCTTCCCCAGTTGCAGCGCAAGCTTCAAGAGTTGATTTTGTATCTCCGGACCCGCCTGGAAGAGCTGGGGTCGTGGGACCCGACAGTGTTCGAAGTCGATCACTTTCCAAAATCCCCAATCTTTTCTCTCCGCAGTCCGATGCCCCGTCAGCTCGCCGCCGAATGCCAGCAACAAGGGTTTACTGTTCGTGCCATCATGGCGCCCACCGTTCCCGCAGGAAAGGAACGGGTCCGCGTATGCCTCCACACGGGGAATACAATAGAGGAAATCGACGGGTTTGTCGACACGATTCAATATTGGCTCAACGGGGCGATACAGAAGAAGGCTGCACGGCTATAACCCGGATTGCCGCATCGTCGTCGATTTGTTATTCATGTGATATTACTCCGAAGTATAAAATGTTTCATCCTGTATATACGTTGGATAGGGGAAGTGGGAGATGGGATATACGGCAGTGATGTGTCAGGATTACGATGTTCAACTGCTCCCCTGTTTTTATTATTATGAATTATATATATGTTCTATTTCAGGTTAAGACCAACGCAGATATCAACAAGATCATCCGCGCGGACTACTCCAATCCATTCTTATAAGTTTCTCCCGACGATGAGAAAGTACGTAGTCGTGGTACTAGCAACGATCTCCAAGAGGATCAAGCCTGGAGATGGAAGCCAATCAACAGCATGGGAGGCTGGTTCCAGGAAGACAGTCTTGGATTTTGCATGACCCAAGTCAAGTTGTCTGCCACCCTTTCTTTGGGTACAAAGTTGAAGACCCGGTCACTGCTATTGGGCAGTGTTAGCATATGGAGTTGGCAGCCATATATAGTAATCCTTCACTAGTAGCCCTTCTTTGTTTGAAAAGAGCTGTGAATGTAACCAAGCAAAGGATTCCAGGCTGTGAGTATCTTATATAAATCCTCATCTCCGGCCATCAGGTTTTCCCGTTCCGATGCAATTCACCATCTATGACAGTAACAGTAACAGTTAGTAGTTTCTTGTTTACAAAAGATAGAACTGATCCTGTATGTCCATCCTGATCACTTGTGTTATTTTCTTCCTCTTTGATGTGATGAGAACGACAAATAATCACGTTCAAGTTGCTGTCACAGTGATCTAGAAGAGAACTGTGCTAAATGTTGTTTCACGAAACCTGTTCAGCAGTCAAAAGAATCCAGCAGCCTGTCTAAAAAGAGCAGCTGCTGGCCATCAAAGGTTCGTATCCTTCCTGGAGGTGTGGTGCATCATAAGCGTCATCTTCCTTCATGACCATCCTCCTCGGGTCAATATCATCGACAGGACCTCGCTGCATGCAGCTAACATTGTGAATTTAGTGTCTACCGCGTCAAGTGGACATCTTAGCATCGGTGTTGTTGCGTCCTTGACGTGGAGGCATAGCTGATCAAGATGGATTCCCGCGAGCACTTTTGCAATATCTGTGGTGGTCCTCTGTCCAACGTCTTCTTTGAATCTACTTATGATCAACGTCTGATAAATGACGACGCCAGTGTACCATAAGTTCAAACAACCTCTTAACAGCATCCCATGGCTGACATGTTGGTAGTGGCTCCGCTGGACTAGGATCGTGCGCCCTAACTTTCTAGACGATAATGTCCCAGATGACGAAGGCGCATACGTGATAAGTATGCTGGTGAGTCCAAACGATTTCAACGCCGTGTTAGTGGTACCCGCTAATGAAGTCAAGGGAACATATCACTATGAGGAAGGCAGAATTTTCCGTTTAGATCTGAATGGCCTCGATCAGATGGCTGATTTCGCTGCATGGGATGAGGGGTTCCTCGTCCACGGCGAGTGCTTCCTGATCTTGAGTGACTTGGGAATGTTGAGTAAACCCATCGTCACTCAAGCACGGGAGCTCTTTCTCAGGATGGAGATGAGGGTGCCGTTCAGCGATCAATCCGTTATCAACTGGGGCGACCACGGACTCTACGGGGGAGCCGGGCTATTCCACGGCCATAGATGGATTCCTGCTGGTGGATACGAGGTTAGTATGATCATCACCAGTTCTTGGCTCATGCGTTAACCATCTCCAGTGGCTCATTGCCAGTCCCGAAGACATACCAGATTTCACCGAACTTTTGGACGGATCAATAGATGATGAACTCTGGAGTGACACCAAGGAGGACACCGTTGACCCGTTCAAGAAGATTCCGACGGAACTATGTCATATCATTCTGAACATGTTGCCTTCTGAGTCGATCTTTGCGGTGATGCGGGCCAGTAGGGAATTCTACCAGGCTAGTTATTCTCTGCCAAGCGGCTACTGGCGCTCGATGATCGTGAATAGGATGCCCTGGATAGACTTCCGTGACATCCGCAACCAGCTGGGCGTGGATGTGAATAAAATTGACTACAAAACGCTTGCCGCCCGCTTGACCGAAGCGACATTCACGTTTAACGGCCGGAACGGACCGAGAAAAGAGTTCTTATGCTTACAAAATCGCCGCCGAATCTGGACGTGCGTCGAGCGCATACTCGCTGATATAGCAGAGTCTGTCGCAAAGAAAGACATCCACGGACGTGTTTCAAATGGTATTATACAGGCTTCCACTTTTCGAATGGTGACTATCCAGCACCGTGACTCCCTTCTCAAGAAGAATGCAGACATCTATCTAAGACCAGACCTTACCCAGCATATCCCGCCGAAGAAACTCACGGTGTATTTCGAAACTGGCAGCTCCATCGTCGGCATCGAAGTTCTCCTGGAAGGAGAAGCGTCCGGTCTTCTTCTAGGCCATCGGACCAACTTTCTGCAGAGCACTCAGTTCCCCCCAGGTGCCGTCATCAATGGCTTTGTTTTATCGCTCGGTCCGCGACCGGAGAACTATCACGAAGGGAACCATCATATACACGGCCTTGCGATTATCGTCAACGGGAACTACCAAAATCCCCATGCGAGGCTCGGTGCGTGGACCGACAACGACATGTACCACGTCCTTTGCGCAAGACCGTTAGAAACATTAGTTGGTTTCACCGGCCAGTACGCCGTGCGTATCTCCCATCCTGTAATCACCGCACAGGAAAAGACTAACAATCACCAGAATGACGGTATTGTCCTCTTCGGCATCATGGTCGCAGACCTTATCACTGGCACCCCGGGATATGTGTGGGAGATGGAAGACGACGTACTGGCCACGACTCGCTGGACCGGCCACTGGCCATCCCCCGACGATGACCCTGGGACGCTGGTACCCAATCTCAAGCGAGTAATAATCGGCTTCAAAACCGAGGGTCCGGTGCAATTCGTTCATTTCCGCTCACGCATCATCCAGTCTATTCAAGCCTTCTTCCCCTTTGGGTTTGGCGTCGCAATTGGCGGTTTACTCTTTACCTTCTGCGATGGGACGCAGGAGTTAGTGGGCAAAGCTGAGAACCATGCCAGCGTTCCAAATTTCATTCCAGACACTATTCTATTCGATCCGGTGGGCAATCAGCGGATCACAGCCATATCGGTGACATGTTTCGAACGCCCCGAACATCGATTCCCATGGGGAGTGAACAGCATCGCAGTAAGTAGCCAGGACTTGATGCCGTTCCTCGCTGACTTTGGCAAACAGTTCGTCACCGCGCCCCAGGGCAACAATCTCATCCTCGGCTATAGAGGATTGCAGAACGTTTTCGAGCAACCCGATAGCCCGTACGAGTATCACGGCGCATGGCGTGCTGTCGTGGGCATGCAGTTCGTGATTGAGTTTGGGATGATTACCCAGCTCGGCCTCGTTCATTAGCATCGGTCAACCCAGTGGATGGAACGATCCTTATCGAAGATCGAGACGGAGGGAAAACACCCAGGAAGAGGGAAACGCGTATTTCAAACGACCACGACGGGGGAACATGATTTAGGATACGGATCAGAAACGGATGTGTCAGGTCAAGTGAAGCTTGTGTATACCGTACATACAGCCCATTTAGATACCATGGAAATGAGAACACTGGTGGTCGAAACTGCTCGCTCTCATCCGCAGCGGAGGGTTGAGTATGGATGAACGACCATGACTTCTGTGAGAGTCTACTGAGCATATATCACCATGAGTAATTAATGATCTCCACCCCTCGAATATATGGAGTCCCCACCATTGATATAGGCCTGGAGGAATAAATATCCGAGATATCACCGACGGTTCAACTGGTTAGGGTTAACAATGGTCGAGTCAGTGGGACTTGAACCACGCAAAAAGAATGGAAATGTTGAGAAACCCACACATAAATGAAGAAATAGAAACAGGGAATCATTGCATATGAACCGCATAACCGAGGAAACAGTGGGCCCCCGCATTGATTGTATGTCTGGAGTAAGGATTCACTTCTGTGATCGACCGGATAGTCTGTGAGGGGAAATTATGGAGTCAAAGTGAACCGAGAATTTCTAATTTAAATTCAAGACCTCCCGGTACGACTTGACTCGTGGAACTCGTGGAATCTCCGCATTCACTACAACATACACGGGCAGTCTCTTCAATTCAGACCAACATGAGTCTAGGTATGTCGGATCGTCCATGGATGCCTTCCATCTAACAATTTCAATAGCAACAGCACTCGCCGGGGGAGTGACGTTGGCAGCGTACCTCAACGCTAAGTTTCACATCTCCAAGGACGTGTCGAGCATCCTCAGTCTCCGACAAAGCACGCAGGGATATGCGCGTGCAGTCTCCCAGCAGAAAGGTAACCTGTGGTTCGTCTTTCAAGACGCCGCCGCGCGATATCCAGAGATGGCGTCGATTTGGACACGGGAGCGATCGTACACGTATCGCGAAACCATGGCGTTCGCAAATCAATATGCACACTTTTTCTTATCGAAAGGCGTGAAGCCTGGCGACCTCGTGGCGTTCTATCTGCAAAATCGCGTCGAGTTTCTCTTCGCCTGGCTGGGGCTCTGGAGTATTGGGTGCGCGCCCGCCGCCATCAATTACCAACTGTCGGGCGACGCGCTGTTACATTGCTTACGGATCAGTGGCGTAAAGCTGGTGCTGGTGGATGACGATGACGAGTGTCGCGTCCGCATGGACGAGTGCAAGCCCACCATCGAGGGCGACTTGGGTATGGAGCTCGTCGTGCTCGATTCTACATTTACTACGACCGTGCTCGCCCAATATCCGACCACAACCCCCGAGGACGGCCGTTTCGCCCTGAATATGAAGGGGGAGTTCCCGGGCATTCTACTATACACATCCGGCACCACGGGGATGCCGAAAGGTTGCGCCTTCACTATGTCCCGCCTGTATAGTACCGTTCTCCTCCGTCGTAGCGGCCAATTGGGAGACCAGCCCGGTCCAGGGGATCGTTGGTATAGCTGTATGCCGCTCTACCATGGGACGTCGGCGATTGCGATGATGAGCTGTCTCGTGAGCGGAGTGAGTATTGCTATCGGCAAGAAATTCAGTGTGAGGCAATTCTGGAGTGACATCCGGGACTCGGATTCTACGCTCTTTGTCTACGTCGGAGAGGCCGCACGGTATCTGCTCGCTGCGCCACCGTCACCCGACGATCGCAAGCATCGCGTGCGTTGCATGTACGGCAATGGCCTCCGCCTGGATGTGTGGGAGAAGTTCCGAGAGCGCTTTGGCATCCCAGAGGTGGGAGAGTTCTTCAATAGCACGGAGGGCATCTTGGCCTTGTTCAATCACAACCGGGGGCCGTTTACGACCGGCAGCGTCGGTCACCATGGGCTGATCATGCGTCTGCTGTTGAACAGCGTATTCATTCCCGTCGCCACTGACCCGACCACCGGCGATGTCCTACGGGACTCGAAGACGGGCTTCGTCGTCCGGGCGCCGTACGAGAAAGGCGGAGAAATCATCGTCCGCGTGCCAAACGAGGAGGCGTTCCAGGGCTACTGGAAGAACGAAGATGCGACGGCGAAAAAGTTCTTGCGCGATGTGTTCCGCCACGGCGATCTGTACTATCGATCTGGGGATGCCCTGCGTCGGCAGTCGGATGGACGGTGGTACTTCTTGGACCGCCTGGGAGACACTTTCCGATGGAAGAGTGAGAATGTGTAAGTTCCCTGAATACGGACCGACAGAAGATCATTCGTCTCACACAGATACAGTGCGACGGCGGAAGTGGCTGAAGTTCTCGGTCAATATCCAGGCATCGTGGAAGCGAATGTCTACGGCGTCAGTGTCCCACACCACGAAGGCCGGGCCGGCTGCGCAGCCCTTCAAATCAGCCCCAACCTCCGGGACACCTTTGACTTCCAAGGGCTGGCGCACTTTGCTCGTGGCCGGTTACCCAAATACGCTGTGCCGGTGTTCCTACGCCTAGTGGACAACCCGACCCATATCCACAACCATAAACAGAACAAAGTGCCATTGCGAGACGAAGGGATTGATCCAGAGAAGATCGGGACGAAGGTCGCGGAGGGACAGACTGATCAATTCTATTGGCTTCCGCCAGGAGAACCAACGTATAGAAAGTATGGCAGAGATGAATGGGAGGCTTTACAGAGTGGCAGGGCTCGACTCTAGTAAGTAGAGGTGTACATAACCCAAGAACTTCATGAACATCTCGGTCATCCTGTCTATCACAGTTCGACTATACAGTAAGGAATGATTCCCACCCTTCCAAAGCCTGCCGACAGTGTTCCTCGTACAACACCAGGCCACCGGGAAAATTCAAAGGCTCTCGCTTCTTTCCGGGAATATTGGCTCCCATATACCATGAGTCAACGGTTGGTATCAGCGTCATATCTGTGATCCGATGCAGCAGTTCTTTCCACGTCTGCTCTGCCTCCGTGGTGGGCTCAACATAGGACAGCCCGCTCCGGTCGATCTTCTGAATCATCTCGACAATCCACCGGCCCTGGATTTCAATTGACGTGGGCCCATTACTGAGCCCTGCAGGGCCATGGGTGCCATATACCCAAAACATATTTGGATAACCATGGCTCGCCATGCCCAAGTAGGTATGCACACCGTCCTTCCATTCCTCAGCGAGGGACTTACCGTCCGTATTGCGAAGACCCATATTCGTGATGCTACCAGTGACCGCGTCGAAACCGGTGGCGATGGCGATGGCATCGACGGAATAAAACAACCCATCGCTCGTAGCGATACCGGTGGGTCTGACCTCCGTGATGTGGACATCGCGAAGGTTCACGATATCCACGTTGGGCCGATTAAACTGCTCGAAATAGTCCTGTTCAAGCGACGCCCGCTTCGCCGCAATGGGATGAAACGGCTGCCGCGGTGCCAGCAGATCCCGTTTCCTTGCATCAACGATCCGCTGGCGTGTCTTCTGCGCCCAGAAGTCATAAGCCACCCGGTTGGCATCTCGATCGAGTATAAGATCGCAGTAGGTCCCCGCTATAAAGCAGAACCCCCCCGCTTGCCAGATCGATTCCAACAGGGCCTGCCGCTCGGCCGGGGACATCTCCCGCATCCTTTTCGGCACGAATTGTGATAGAATCCCAAAGGGCGTCTTTTCTCGGTCTCGGAAGATCTGCGGATAGGACGACCGGATCCGAGCCTGATCCTCCGCCGTCCAGGTTTTCTGCCTCATCGGCAGAGCCACGTTGGGAGTCCGTTGAAAGACAGTCAGCGTAGCCGCCTCCTTTGCCCATTCCTGGATGATCTGCACACCAGTCGATCCGGTGCCAATGACCGCGACGTTCTTCCCCTTGACATCAACCCCGTCCCGCGGCCAGGCGGACGAATGATACGCAGCGCCGCGGAAGCTCTCCAGACCGGGAAAATCAGGAACGTACCTCTTCGCGCTGAGTCCCGCACACACGAGGAAGAACCGCGAGGTAGCGGATTCTCCATGCTCAGTCTCCACGGTCCATTGAGCAGTCTCACGATTGAATTGCGCCGCGACCACCCTCGCCGCAAAGACGACATCCTTCTTAATATGAAGAACTTCATCCAAATGCCGAAAATACGCCTGCAACTCCTCACGCCCGGGGAACCGTTCGCTCCAGTTCCAGTCCCGCCACGCTTCCGGGATCGAAAGCTGGTAGAACTCGCCATCTGAATCGACCCGCGCACCGGGGTATGCGTTCCAGTACCACGTTCCTCCGAGCTCCGGCGCGGCCTCGAAGACTCGGCATCGATACCCGAGCTTGCGGAGCTGATATAGAAGGAAAATCCCCGAGAACCCGGCACCGACGATGAGAACGTCGTAATCGGGCCGTGTCATGTTTCGCGAAAGGCCAGATGAATATGTCAATCGCGGTCTTTGCGTGCCATGGGTTCTGGGGTGGCATTTCTGGCAGTGCTCGCGTTAAATAGGCCGGGTGGTCGACGACGAATTTTTGGTAGGGGTTGCTTGACATGGTTTGGGCGAGTGGACGCTGACGATCTCCTTCGTCTGCACTGATTATTCCTATCGGGCTGGACCTCGCCCCTGCGAGATAAGGGAGATCTTTTACCAAGTGCGGTCAATTCGGATCTGTCGATTGGCATTTAGTGCTTATTCTGCGGCATTCTAGGGATAGTGTCATGCTGCTACGGTCATGGAGCGTCGGGGATGTAGATCGCCACAGATAAGTACTATGGGAGTTCATAGCCTAATGATAGTGTTCTCGAGTCTAATCTGGTCTGATGTTGTGTTGGGTCTTGATTAGGGCTGATCGGGGCTGTCCAAGGACGGTTTCTATCTCAGCTAGGTATGTATATGTATGTGCTTATAATCACACTTCTCGGCTTCCAACCGCACTCTGCCAAAAGGGAACGCCGAAGACGATTTCTTCGGAATTCAACCCCAAGTCCGCTATCTTTCAGTTTCATCGTGGAATACGAAAGTTGATGTCAGGGCGGGGAGTCGTGTGACACACAGTACCCTATGGACGACTGGAGATACGGGTATACTATCATGACACGATGGGGCATTGGCAAAGAAGAACGAACCATCATCAAATACAGGATTCCCAGGAGAAAGTCCAAAGAAGAAACTCCTTGCTTTGTCCATCGCCACAGACGGAAGTGAAACCATTGGCCCTTGAACATGCGACTTCACCCCCGGGGCGAATTCTCCTGCGCAATCGACATATTGCTTCTGCTCTGCGCACCATCAGCCAATCCCGTTGGCAGGAGCGAGGCCTGGATCTGCAGCAGTCGCTGATATCTGACTGGGCGACCAATGAATGCCAGGGACTCAACGTGCACGATGCAAGGAGAGTCGGAGTAATCGACTGCGGTTACGACAAATCACCAGCGCAGAGGCGTGTTCTTCGCCTTGTTTGCTGGACCTCCGACCGACGTTGTGTTTGGTCGTGTCACCGAGGTGGGCTTCCACAGGCCATCGCGGTGAACCTTCTGGACTGTTCGTCAGTGGGAGTTTCCTTCATGAACGCATTTCAATCTGCCCAAGGGATTTCCTTCCGTCATGTCTGTCGGGATGAAGTCGATCCTTGCGTATCTTGAAGTCCCGCAGGAGGGAGGACAAGCGCCCACGCGATGGATCAACAACGACATCAAGCCCGTCGAAGCCGGTCGGCGGAGCTGGAATTTCTGGACATTCCATAACTTCAGTACGTCCATTCGCTGTGGAAGAGAGAAGACAGTCTGACCGAGCAGGTGTCATGACCAGTTCCAACATTTCCGTGTACATGACGGGAAGTTCGCTGATCGCCATGGGATTGACGTGGCGTCAGGCGCTGGCTGTGATCATCGTTGGCAACGTCCTGGTGGCCGGACTGCTCATAGTGAACTCCTTGCCTGGAATGTTCTACCATAGTACGTGCATCATCCGCGTGAGGGAGAAGGGCTGACAGGTCTAGTCGGCTTTCCTCTGGTGAATCGATATGTCTGGGGCCTGTCCGGTAGTCTGTTTGTTCTTTGGAACCGGATTCTGCTCTCCATCGGTGAGATCCACATCGCAGTATATACCCGTACAAGAGATAGTTGGACGCGCTTCGCGCGTCCTCCCACATTTATTAGTGCTTTTTTAGAATTATTAGAATTATTAGAATTATTAGAATTATTAGAATTATTAGAATTATTAGAATTATTAGAATTATTAGAATTATTAGAATTATTAGA